>JAGDQP010000980.1:3183-17974 GCA_022664845.1 Lepisma saccharinum | reverse complement strand
AGTTACTTTACCAGATGCGTGGTACTTACTTTACCAGTTACTTTACAAGTTACATTACCAGATGCGTGGTACTTTCTTTACCAGTTACTTTACCAAATGCGTGATACTTTCTTTACCAGTTACTTTACAAGTTATTTTACTTTACACGTTACCAAGTTACTTTACAAGTTACTTTACCAGAACTTAGTGACGAATCAGCAAGCTACTTTACTTTACTTATGGTACCAGATGCATTTACCATAAAAGAGGAACATGAAGATATATCAGAAAACGAAAATCCAGTTTCTCAAAATAAACCTAATCCAGCTGTACGTGCTTTCTTCCCTACTCCTACCCCACGTTCATTTCAGCAAGAAGACCCGGATGATACGTTTTATCATTCACGTTAACCTGTAGATAGATCCCCTGTAGATGCTTCAACTCCCGTAGCCTCTACAAGAGATGATGATCTCTCAGGGTAAGAACATTATCAATCAAAACCATTAGTGTTAGTTCAAATACTCCTCGAAAAAAATCGAAACATCCAGGTTAAACCGGAAATTTTAACTCCGACGCACGAAACCGAACGTTTAGTTGAACAAACGTCATAACAGGTGACCCACAAGTCACAACACGACCACGTGATGTTACAAATAACACAGAATACGCTCTAGATGAGAATTCAAAAATAGGAAAATTTCAAAATACAAATGTTGGATTAACCCCAGTCCCACCAGTTCAAGCCCAAATACGACGTAAGGACGATTGGGAAACATCAATCAAGTTTGATACCCCCTATCTATGATTTCTTCGACGACGCAAAACAAATTCCGATTTTTGTAGCCCCTGCCCCTGATGAAGCACATGAGAACGAAAACGAAAATATCTGCGAAAATTTAATTTCGGAAACTGATTCACTTGATACAATCTCTCATCATAGCGAAAAAGTCTGTTTTCCGGTTTATGAATTTCATGATTCGTTCAGTACTGATTTATTAGAAAATAATGATGAAAAACACAAACAAAGTAAGTCTAAAACAGAAGCTAAATTCATTCCCCCCTCTTATCATTTCAGTCTTCGCTGGAACACCAGATGAATCCGTGTCAAGTTTCTTGTTTCAATTCAAAACAGTCGCTAACATTCAAAATTCGTCAGAAGTCGAGAAAATAAAATATTGAATTGCATGTTTACAGCAGAATGCTCAAAATTGGATGTATTTCACAGCTATGAACAATTAGTACTTTTTCAAAATTCGATGAACTCTAGACTGTTTTGAAATCCACATTTCCAGAAACCCTTTTTCATACCAAATTGAAATTTAATCTTCAAATGAGAGTGCAACAACCACACGAATTTGTAGAAGAATTCGTTCATACATTTATTAGAGCCTGGAAGGTAATCAATCCTTCAATTTCAGAAGGAGAACTTCTCTTTCATATACGCCGAGCAATCCTACCTCAATATGTCAAAGAATTAATTTTAGCAGAAACAAAAACTGTGCAGAAAGCAATTGAAGTCTTAACAAAATTACAGTATTCACATCAACAAGCACAATTAGCATTTCAAGCTTGAGCAACTCATAAGGAGACATGTACATGAACTGGAACCAAGAATTATTTTTATTTGAATTAATTCCAGCAAAAAACCTATCTCGATTCGACTGTTGCCACTTGCCCCGTATTTTGACATGCTAGAAACCTGGGAACCTAATGGGACTTAATTCCACGACCACATACACAGAAAGTTCCTCGGGAGTTACTTCAATATTAACCTGTGTAATCTTTATTTGATGCCTTCTTTTATGGGAATCACCTCAGCTATGTGAAGAGGCTGTATAGCTGCTGCTTAGGCATTATGATTTCAACCCACATAGATTCGCTTACTCCGTCTTTTATTTTGTAAAGTGGCATATGTTCCAAATTGTTCACCAGATATAATCAAATGCTACAAAAATTTTCACAAAGACAAACAACAATGAACTGTAACAAAAGAAGTCTTTCTCCTTATAATTAATTGTTTGTTTTCTTTGATGTTATTGTTGAAATCTAGTTGTTCCTGCGAAGAAAATGAGTTTCCATAGATAAGATATTTCCACCATTGGCGAGTTGCAGTATGTTTATTTTCTCTGGTAAATATTTTATTTTATTCTTAAAGCTAGTAAATTTAATTAACTATTCAGTTAGTTCATTTAAAAGATCTTCCCTAGTTTTGCAGAAAAGATATAAAATTAATTTATTCTACTTTAAAAGTAACATCCATTTTAAAAGGCGAATTAGTACATTTTCAAAGATTTCTAGGCTTATTATTATTATAGTCACGTAGACTTCAATAAGTATAATAGTCACTTATTATTATTATTATTATTATTATTATTATTATTATTATTATTATTATTATTATTATTATTATTATTATTATTATTATTATTATTATTATTGTAGTCACGTATGGACCATAGCATAGGCTGGCTGTTCAAAGCACTTTAACAAATTTCATTATTATTATTATTATTATTATTATTATTACCACCCTACTTCAGTTCGTGCCGTAGGACGAATTTTGAATTTATTTTAAGGCCTTTAGGTAACTATGGTGATGGGATGAGTTGGTGGAATGAAGAAAGTGGTAGGAAACGGAAGCACCCCGAGAAAACCCACGCACATGGTGTCTGTCTATCACAAAATCCACATGGCATGAGCAGGGATCGATTCGACGACCACTTGTACCAGAGGTGAGCACTCAACTAACTGCACCACCATGGCCCTGCCGTAGGACGAGAATAAGTGAGCAACCTCCACCGTGCGTCCTTCACGGCGCGTACGCATAGCACAGGGTTTTATTAATATTATTATTGTTATTTTTATTTCGTTTTCAAATATTTAATATATGATTTTTTTATGTGAAATTTGATAGATTTCTTTCACAAAATGTTATTTTTTGTTTCCCAGAAAATAGTTCATAATTGTTTTTAAATATATTCAATCAGTGTACACTCAGATCCAATGAAAATGAATCATGGGGCATGTGTGTACTTTCTACACCTAACAAGTTTCACACAATGGCAATAATGTACCAATATTGATAATAAAAAATACAAATGTTCCATATGCTTTTCCAGTGTTGTCAGATGGAGGGAAATTTTCCGGAAAACGGGAAAATTAGGCCGCAAGAAAGAAAAAAGGAAAAAATAAAACTCGGGAAATGTTGTTGAATCTTTTAGGCACATTTGTCTAAATTTCCAGTAATTTTTAAAGAAAACTTAGAATTCCGGATTTTTTTTTACAAAAATCGGGAATTTTTTCAGTATTTTCAGGGAAATATTGCGACAGGAATCTGACAACAGTGTGCTTGTGCTTGTCACGTATTAGTTCGAAGCTGTCAGATACTGAATGTCTCTAACTTATATTTCTCAACGTCCACTTTCTCTAAATGCGAGTGTGCAGTACAATTGCAGTACTAAATGTGTGCTTGTATAAGTTCTTTGATGGAAGACGTCTATAGTTTATTTTCTGCTCTGATTTCAACGAATTCTAGTCTTGTAAAGATTCAAAATTTGTTGGTTTATTAAAAACCATTGTTTCGGTTTCATTTTAGATACTCCCTCAGATCGTTCTAAACAGTGACGGTTAGGTTGGATTGGGTTAGATTAACTCATAATTAGTTAAAACTAACTAATTATGTTAGTTAGCTTAGTTTAGTTAGAAATTAACATTTCCTGTGAACTATTTTTAAAAGTATCGAAATTTCACAGAATTCTTCAAATTAAATCTCCACATCATTTTTTTTTCTTTAGATATATTCAAGCCGTTGTAAAACTTGGTCCATTAGTATATAAACCAAGGTCGGAAAAAAACATGATTTTTTTTTCAAAAAAGAACAAAACATATGTTTAAAACATATTTTTGTGTTTTTTTGTTTTAAACACGTTTCTAAACATTTTCTTAAAAATAGAAAATTGGTAGGGGTTATGATAGGTGCTCCATTCAGTAGCCTCTGTAACATTTAAGTCGCGCTTTCGGTCTATTCATGAGCACTTACTAGAAATTGTAGGTTCTTTTTTTACCACATTTTATGAAATTTGCTATTTATTAAAATTCAAGCTATTTATTATGCAAAACATAAAATGTAAAAGTATCCCTAGTATTGTACGTAGAAAAAAAAGTTCCGTTTTTCTCTAAAGCCCGTTTAAATAAATACGAGCCATCGGTTTTTTTTTCTAAATTTCGTTTTTCAAGGCAATTCTAATACGGCTAACGTCTCTTTAAGCAAGAATTACTTTTATACAGGCAATTAAGAAGAAATTCAACATAAATTAAACCCCTAGATTACAAATATTTTTTGGTATATGTTCTGCTTCAGGGTTGCTCAGTTCTCATGTTGCCAACTTTTAAAAAATCATTGAAACATCTTTCTTACCGTATCTGCCCCAAACTTAGCTTAAACATCATTCAACACAATAGAAAAAGGTTTTGGGTGTCCCCGACCTCAAACGCCAAAGTTGTAAGTGTTGCCAGCCTATTTTAAAATTTAACTTATATAAATGTCTTTATTAATACAAATCTACACATGTGCATTGATTTTCACTAAATTTAACGTACTTGTTCGGTAGGTACTGGGGCAGGTCATACGATTAAAAAATCTAAATTTCATATTTGTTAGCGTTGGACGTATCCACATTGATTTACACAAAATTTGACATGTGCATTAGGTACTGGGACAGTTCATGTATTTACTTCCGGTGCCGCAGTTGTCAGTGTTGCCAATCAATTATAGAAAATATTTTTTTTTAATTGTTTCCATATTGTTGAACGTATTGGCACCAAACTTTGTATTTACGTACTGGGACGCGTCATAGAGGTACTTCAGGTCCCACAGTTGACAGTGTTCCCAATCAATTTTTAAAATTAAATATTTACTACTTCCATTCAGTTCGACGTATCCGCACTAAGCTTTGAGTATACATGTTCAACACAATCGAAACATACTGTGGTTGTTCCCTGTACCCAAGCACCCAGTTGTCAGCCTATTTTAAAATTCAATTTTTCAAATGGCCACCATGTTACGTGCCGATAGCTATTGCTATGCTTTAAAAAATGCACAGGGGAGCCACTGGATCTGTCTACGTTATGATATGCTTTGAAATAATAGTTCTCAGAGCCCTATTGCAACAGACTCTTTAGAAGAAACCTATTTGTAGTTGCTTGTTTACAAGAGTATTCATTATGCATTTATACTACTCTTTTTAAATATGCATAGAACATAACATATTTTTTGTTACACAGTCTCTATCTGTTACACTGTTTTTGTTACACTGCCCCATATTTTCACAAGATGGGGCGAAGCTTGGAGCCCAGAGCATCAGGGAGCAATATAACCGAATTTTTATAGTGAAATACAATGCAGTAGGAAACTCAAACACTTATCTCTCCTCTTGAATAGAAGCTGGTTATTTCCCGGGATTTTGAGCTAAAGATAATTGATTTTTGTAGACTGTAATTATGATCAAAAGTAGATATTTTCCTTGAATAATACCGTGATTAGAAATTAACGTATTGTATACTGAGTATGAGAGCATATTTCGGTAAGAATTCATAGTTTTTTAGTTTACATTAAAGATGTCTTCGAAGTTATATTATCTCTATAAATTTTAATTATTCCTATAATTCAAAATACTTTTTCAGTTCCCTGGAGATTTATTAGTATTCTATTACAAACTAGACGGAATAACTTCAGTCCATATGTCCTTAGTTAATTCCTTATGTTTGTCAGGGTGAAGATATAGGAAGTATAGCAATGTAGCAGTGAATGCATAAATAATCCCACCATTTGTCTCGTAAGGCTGCAGGAAAACAAAGCAAAGTAAATTGGGATGAATGTGTGAAAGCTTAACTCTAGTCCTGCTGATTACATTGATTATCTTCAGCGTAAAGCATTAAATACTTGCTCTATGAAAAGAAACAACGACATTTGAAAAAATATAAAAAATAACTTGAAAAAAAATCACAAATGAATGTTTTTTTTACAGCACTAGGCATACCCTATGCAATACGCACGCGCCGTGAGCAGCGCATAGGAGATATGGAGGTAGCGATCCAGATATTCTCGACCAACGGCACGAAGTGGCATGTGGTAGTCAATCCCACGCTTGCCTGCCTTTTACCTCCCAAAGTGCCTGGAATACCACAGACTCAATTTGATAGAGACTGAGTATATCTCAGAGCGCCAGGCATGGGAGCGCTGAAGGAAAATTTTCTAGTGTCCTGACCGGGATTTGAATTACACTTCTTGAAATGTTCTCTCATTCGAGCAACAAGACCTGTCCCTTCTTACACAGTCTACATTTGGCTTTTATGGTTTTATTATTTTCGGAAGGATTAACTTTTATAAAGCGTGTTCAGATTAAATCTTTTTTTCTTTCTGTGCCACCCACTGATAAAAAATCTATAAACAAACAACAAAGAAGCAGAGTACCTAATGAATTCTACCACCTGACTTAAACTCCAAGCATCGAATAAGAAATGACTATCAAATCTACACCTTACTCACTACTGTCCCTCTCCTCATAAACACAAGAAAAGAGATAGAGCAATGTAATCAGAGAAATAAATACATGCCCATGAAATTTTTCTTTTCCTGGCAGTTTCTCACAATAAATGAAAAAGGAAGAATTTAAATATAAACATCCTGTTTCATGTTATTGATTGCGAACCTGCTTCTAGCATTCAGCCGACAAAGAACAAATCAAAACAACGCATTATATGTCTCCACCTAGGTAGGCTTGCGGCGCCATAATACTGATTATTTTGGAAATTAACTTTCACACGGGACAAATTGTATACGTTTTACTGGTAAAAACACACTCTTTCGTATTCTTAAAAATAATGTAATTCTTTCAAAGAAGAAAAATTAAATTAACGTGTTTTAAACACGGCTTAAAGAAAACATCGTTTAAAACAAATGTTCAAAATGTTTTAAACAAAATGTTTAAAACAATCGCCTCTGTTTAAAACACGTTTAAAACATCTGTTTAAAACATTTTGTTTTAAACACTCCAACCCTGATGTAAACTATCTAATTGTTTCTCGCACTATATCTATGCTACAAGAATTACAATAATAATTATTATGATTATAATCTGGCCCCCTTCTTTTGGTCTTCCTTTCAATATTTCCATTGCTGCTTTTTATCTTTTTCTTCAGTAAATTAGTTACCGAATTGAAAAAAAAAATTCTTACTCTTTTTTGGAACAGAGTAGTTTTTGTAATCACTCACCACATAATAATCAACTGTTCAATAACCGAAATTCATATGAATTATCTTTTAATCTCCTAGATCTAAATACTTGTAGACAACTGCCAGATGTGCTTCAAGCAAGTCTATCGTCTCGATGGAACGGAAGAAATGTCCATTATATATCAATGCATGACAGGAGATATGTACAGGAAGTACAAAAGACTATTGTCTGAGTCAAACAGAAGACCAACTAGATGGCAGCGCAGCGCAGTAAAATTCCAGTCATTTTGAGGTCTCAGTCAAGCCTTTTCCTACATCCAATAAGTTTGATCTCTCGAAGATAGTCATGCTGATGGTAATGACAATCTTCATGAAGATTGTATAGACAAATCTGATCAAGGAGCTCCGTCACATCCACCCACACCTCCAGCTCCGCCTCGTTCACTCAAGCCGCCTCCCATCTACGTGTACGGCATCACCGATAAATATTCTTTTAACAAGAGTTTAGCTGCAGTTTATCAAGATCGCCCTGCCATCAAACATACTTCTGACTTCATTAAGTTCCAGCCTTCTTCTAAAATGGATTTTGATAAAATCCAGACCTACTGTATCCAACAGAAGCTTCAGTTTGCCACTGATTCCCGCAGACCAGAACGCCCACTCAAGGTTGTTCTTAGGAAATTGCCATTAGATATTTTTGAAGATCTCACTGCTCTTGGCTAT
Source organism: Lepisma saccharinum (assembly GCA_022664845.1). NCBI lineage: Eukaryota > Metazoa > Arthropoda > Insecta > Zygentoma > Lepismatidae > Lepisma > Lepisma saccharinum. The sequence continues at coordinate 10,038 of JAGDQP010000980.1, read as the reverse complement.
CCTGTCATTTCAATTACTCAGCTGTATGGTTTCGATAAACAAACTCGTATCAAGTTGCCCTATCCTTTGTTTATGGTTTCTCTGCTTAAACAAGAACACTCTCATGCCATCTTCAAACAGCGTTACCTCCTTCATTATGTTGTTCAAGTGGAACCTTACCGAGGTCAGGATGTTTTACACTGTTATGAATGCCAGCGTCTTGGACACGCACAAAAATCGTGTTTCAACCTTCCCCGATGTGACAAATGTGGACAGCAACATCATCTTACCCGAGATTGTGACAAGAAGACCAGAGATGAACCGGCGCACTGTGTCAACTGTGGTGGGGCTTATCCAGCCAACTATCGGGGCTGCAAGGCCATGCAGAACATCATTCAACCCCCCAAAGCAGAAGCCAAACGCAAGATCTCTGAAGCTGACTCTGATCCTCCTTCCAAAGGCAAAATTTGCACCACTCCTGAACATGCTGCTTCTTCTTCAACCAGCACGGGCGACACGATGAAGGACCTCTTTTACCTATTCAAAGACTTTGTCTCCAGTTCTGCCTTCACCAATACTAGCCATGATCTTCAAAAATTACGTTCTACTCCACATCCAATTGATATGATTCCAATCATCATTGACATTCTGCAAAAGATTTTTCTCTGCTTGTCGAAAAGAACTCCTGTTCTCCTTACAAGATATCCAACCATGATAGTTTCTTACAAATTTCTCATTAAAATTTTAGTCATGAACAAGTTACAGGAACGCATCGTAATAAATGTTTGTAACTGAATTTGAAACCTATTGCCTGGGTCAAATAGAATGCCAATTGCATGACACTGCATCCCAATAAATTTCTACAGCAGGAAGCACAGTCAATTGTCTGAATCAAGCAGAAGATCAATTATATAAAAAAACATCGATAAATAAAAATAAAAGCCTATTCTCTGAGTTAGCCAATTACAGAATAACATTGGATTTGTACAGCCTATATCGAAACCTATTGTGAGTCAAACAGAAAATCGCCTGATATTACATGACAGCACATCGCGAGAAGTTCAACCAAAATAAAACTTGCTGTTTGCGTCAAATAGAAGACCAATTAAATGACAATTCATCTGGATATGAATGGAGTAGAAGAGCGATTATATGACAACGCATCAGAAAGCCAAAGTCGAGAAATAATTGTGAGTCAAATAGAAAACCAATTAGCTGTCAACACATTAAAGAAAATCTATATATTTACTTATAGCCGAAATCAGAGTTTATTATTTCGGTATTAACTACCTGAAGGCATCCGTAAATATAGAGCCAGCCAAACTGAAGACCAATTACCTTAGAACACATCGTAAGGAGAAGTTCAACTGGAATGAAAACTTATCGTCTGAGCTAAATGGGTGACGAAATAGATGATTCCCAAGAAAGGCATTTGGAAAGGAAACTGATGTCAAGAGAAATACTCAATGCCGAATTCCAGAAGCAACAGACCAATGGGATGATGAAAAGGTAGGCTATCCAGTTTTAGTGTTCATATTCAGTTAGAATTAGTTATTTGTTAATTTTATAACGATATTACTGTTGTATAATTACAATTCGTAACTGTGAAATTTCGTATCACACGAAACATGACGTAGAGAAACGTAAAACTATTTTCCAAAATTATCACGACATCACCACACTGAATCCAGCGTTGCGTACAGGTGAATCACTTTCACATATTTATATTCTTAAAATCTTACAAACTAGTTCAATACTATTTTTGTTCCGTTACCCTGTTTTTTTTTTCTGTTTAGACGTAGAAAAGGAGATACATTTCCATAGAGAGTGGAGAATGAAACATTTTCAACCTGTTACTTCCTTTATTCAAATACCTTGACTACAGAAACTGTTAAAACAGGTAGGAAAATTACAGATTGGTTTAACCGAAACATCATCTAATTTTTTAGTAGTGCTTGAATTAAGGAAAGATTTCTTAGTGTAAAAAAAAAATCTCTGAAGGCCTTGATTCTGACACGAGGAGTGACTACGTATAGATTGTCCAAATGCTCAGAATGGATAAGAAGCTTATAAACGACATCCAATGAAACATTTGCAGATGCAATCGAGGGGCTTCGTTTTTCGTTTGTGTTTTGCTCTGACAAAATTGTCGTCTCCTTTCCCAGAAGCTGCGTGAGTTGTGAAGACAAATCATGAAACAAACGCTGTAACGTTGTCGCATCTACGCTTGGCAATCTCAACTCATTATGATAGATCGCAGATGAATTCTAGTTGTTGATAAATTTTACATGAAAAAAGAACATTATCGGTTCAGGAAGAATTAATACCATTGTTAAATTACTCTTGAGCTATTCTTCGCTCTAATCTTTTCGTGAAACTTGAAAACGATGCCCCAGAGACAGCAATAGTTGCACTGCAACTGCTTCACGAGCATTGCATTCTATCTGCTGCTCCTCCGACTCACAGAATCAATGACCCAAAAATCTGTCCCTCTTATTGGCTGACGTGTAGTGGTTCTTTTTTCGTTCTTCAAGGTCAATCGCCCATAAGCCCTTGGATAGTTCAGTCGAGGCGTGAGGAAGCTTCATAACGACACAAAATTAATTGACCATGCTGAGGTAGTTAAAACACACAACGGCATCTGAGAGATCCGGGATCTGGTCACGGCAGTGACCAAATTTCTCTGTACCATTCAATATTGTTCTAAACGAATTTATTCACATGAAACAAACGCAATTTTTACTTAAGGGTGGAATATGGAGATTCTTTCCCTTGGAAATTTAGGTTTTCTTGCACATTGTGTTCACTGTTGCTAAAAACAATATACTCTACCAATGATCATTGTCATACAGCTGGTCGCTTTAACTTTATTGTTATTCTGTGGCAAAGTTAGGTTGAAAATTCCAACCATGGTGTCTAATGTAATGCAATATTGATGGCGCACTGAAAATTTGTTTCAGCGATTCTTTTCCACCAGTATTGGTACATTTTCACCTTAATTTCTCTTTGAACGCCAGAACCTAACTAAATGACAAATTAACAGGTGATGAAAGGAAACATCTTTTGTTGACTTCCCATAAATCTCACATGTCCAAAACATTACTTTTCTGGATAACAATACTACTTAGTATCCAGACGTTCTCTGTTACTAGCTCCATCTAATGTTGTAGCTCGTATCTTCAAATGGGGAACAAATCCCGAGATACAAAAAGGAAAAGCATTGGCCTGCTACGAAAAAAACAGACATGTTCGATGTGTTTCTATAGAGAAATTTAGGGGCCTTCGTCAAATCCAGAGTCCAAGAAAACTATACAAGAAATGGGTACGTCATTCGGGTAAGGTTGTAAATGTAGATCACGTCAAGTTAAAGGTTAAATTAACCACACATTAAGCGCTTAAATTAACCCAGAGAGTTAAATAAACTCTCCACATTTTTTTTAAAAATCAATCTTTGACTAAATATAATGTTATCCGATGACTTAAGATTTTTTATTATTTTTTTTAGTTATTTCGATGTTCGGATACTGTTTTTCAAGCTAGTGTTTTGTGACCCAAATTCTAAAGTGTTCTGCAACCAGTCAAACAATATCGTTGCAGGCTAGTATTTATCTTAAGATAAAGAAGTTCATCTTTTAAAACAAATATTAAAATATGCTTTTAAAATATATAACTACGAGAAATGCTCGTATATAGAAATATATGAAATGACAATGGAATATTGTATTGTCATCCGACTCATCGCTGTCCAAAATTTCATCATTCTTATGACGTCGGGAAATGAGTTAAACTAACGTTTCAAGATATGAGTAAACCGCGAGCCATTGTGAACTAAACGAAAGCCTGTAAAAATAACACATTGTTTAGAAGATATAAACGAAAATAGTATCAAAGAAATATGAAGCAACCTAGTTTGCACCTAGTCTCCAGAAGTTGCCAGAAGTTTGCACCTAGTCTCCCACTTCCCGAATAACTTTGGAATGCAATGACTGATTTGAGTAGACTTTTCAGTGACATACAGAAAATCACACTCTCTTTAAGTTACAGGAAACCCTACTCAAATCGGTCTATCCATACAGTGACCATACACGTCCCGAATTTCACACAAAAGTCTATATAATTCCAATTGATAGGGGCATTTGAAGTACTCGTAACTTTTACATTTGTTTTACTGTAGTGCTCCTGGAATTAATAAATAAGTGATAGAGTAATTATTAATAGCTTTGTTTTAATTAATAAAGTATTGTATTTCAAGAAATAAACCATCAGGGAGTTAGTTGATTACTCAACCCCAAGTTCAAGAGAGTGTGAAATTTTCAAGTTCTTAAGCTGGTACCGTACTTTTTTTATAACTAAAATTGATTTAGTTTTTAATAAGACGCAACTTTTAAGCCAAAATTTATGGCCTGATTAAAACGTCTTCCTTGGTTGACCCTTGAACCACCCACAAAAATGGGTGTATTAGATCCTGGTAACACCTGTCCCGAATTTTGGCTGAGAAAATATGGTTACTGTAGCGATCCATTCCAAAGTTATTCGGAGAAGAAATTTTACGACTCAGTACAAACTTTTTTTTTGTGACTGCATTCTTTCAATGACCCTTTGGATTATAGACGTGCCACCAGACTGAACACCTTCATCATCATTAACAACACTTTATCAGTCAGAATCCTTCATCTGAACTACCGATCTAGGTTGGGGATAAGGAGTAATGGAATGAAAAGGACTTCATATCCATGGGATGTTCTCTTAATTATTGAAAAGAATAGGATATTACTAATTATTCCGAAATATATATCCGAAGGGCCAAGACGTACCTCATTAAATGTTGGAAAGATTTGGCAACCAATGGTTTGCTGTTTTGTTTATCCACAGTTTCCTTTTCGTCGCTATTTCTGTTTTATATATCGAAGCCCAGACCAGAAGAAAAACCGTAAACCTCTTAACATCATTTCTAGGTTCGGCAACAATTCCATCCAATCGAAACTTTTTTTTTGGGGGGGGGGGGGTTAGAAAAGAAAAAAATCTGTGACCATTTGCTCAAGAGAAGAAAAGTTAAGCAGCTTTTCAAATCGTGTTTCCTACCTAAAGGAACACTGTGAAAATACGAAAATCATTAAAAAGAATTATTCCACAAGTGTATGTACATGTTTTAATGAAATTTTCAAGGTGGCACTTGAACACTTCCGGGGGGAGGGGGGCCCTGCTCCTCCCCAAAAATATGTCTGGATTCATCACTGAATATTCAATTTACTGATTGAAGTAGGTAGTTGCAAATGGAATCATTATTTTCATAAAGGTAACCCATAACCAAGCAGTAAGTCATCACAACGCTTTTTCCAATAGTCAATCAAAATTTTGAGTTGTTAAAATGACCATTGTACACAGTCAGTATTATGCACCTGAAGATTTTCATTTTCGAACATGTCCGTTTTTGTTTTAAATGTGTATGTTTTTTTAATATTAACCTTCCTCGCGGCTCCCGAATAATACAACAGCGACGCAGGTGGATGTTGTGACATGGAGTTTGGGAATTCTGCTATAGGTTAGTTTTTCATACAATCGTGCGTTGTTAGCTTTGCTTGCGATTTGGGTGAGTAGCCAATACTAAATACGTGTTCTACGTGAAACACGAGTTTCTATTGGCTATCGCAAGCACAGCACACGGCCCGCGCCTGCAAGAAAAGCTAGTCATACGCTGTGCATGTACAGTTTGAACTAGTTGATTACTTGAGAGTGAGGCTGACTTTTCATCCACGTAGTAGTCGCGTTCTTCCCTTGCAATTTGACTAAGTAGACAATTTAGAAAAGTTTAAGATTGGCTGCTCATAGAAATCTCAAGAGCAGCAGGCAGCTAGCGTGTACATGAAAAGTCGGCCTCATTGTAAATATTTTCTGAATGTCAACGACATCTGTTGTTAATATAGGAAGCAGCTAATTGGCCGTAAAACCTCTTCATCCATAATTCGATTAATTGAATGTAAACGAAAAGAGCGCAAAAAGTAGACTGATAAGGAGCTTTTCTCTAATCGTTTAAGTCTTTACATTTTCTATTTCGATTGAACATTCTAATCTAATACTATTTTTCTTTTCTTTTCTTTCTTTCTGCAGTTCCAAGTTGTGTCCTGTAGGTTTGGTTTCCGTGCTGGCCGTAGGAATGTCTGGATGGATGATGAGAAGCCAGAGGGGATTGGATGGAATGCAGGACGGGTGGATGGCTGGACGGGCTGCGGAAGGGTAGGCCGACGGACGGGCTGCGTGGACGGATGGGCGGAAGGGTGGCGGGTGTACGGAAGGGCGGGCTAGAGCGGGCGGAATAACTACGATGGATGACCGGGCCGGCCGGATTACACAAACACTTAATACGTACGCACATACCAAAAAGATACACATATGCGCACAATCAGACATACAAGTACATACACAATACAAATACACAGACGCACACACATGCATCCACACATGTTCCGGCCATACGTACACACACATTCACATACATACATCAACTTACATAATTCAGTACCTGTTGAATGGAGTCAGGCGAAGTAGATGATGGTTGACCTTATCGTCGTGTACATACCACACAGACACACAAACGGACAGATACATCTGTCCTAGGTACATTCAGCTCCAAAGATTGTTTTACCGTCCTAAAATTTCTTCTCCCAATAACTTTGGAATAGATAGACTGTTACGTGTCGTAATTCCGGTACAGCATGAGATTTTGGTTGTTATCTTTTACGTAACATATAATCTTGTAGAATAGGTTAAGATGGTTAGGTTACTCTTTTGATCTATCTACTTCAATTATGTTATTACAATACACAAATCGATTGCTAGTTATGAAAGCAATTCCTATAAAACGAATCTTCTAGACAT
>JAGDQP010000979.1:84327-111905 GCA_022664845.1 Lepisma saccharinum | reverse complement strand
TGTTCCACCAGGACAACGCCAGGCCACACACATCGATAGTGACTCGCCAGAAGCTCCGGGAGCTTGGTTGGGAGGTTCTTATGCATCCACCTTATAGTCCGGACCTGGCACCGAGTGATTACCATCTGTTCCTGTCCATGGCGAACACGTTTGCTGGTGAAAAATTCGCTTCAAGAGAGGCTTGTGAAAATCGACTGTCTCAATTTTTTGCCAACAGGGACAAGGGCTTCTATGAGAGAGGCATCATGATATTACCTTCCAAATGGCAACAAGTTATCGAACAAAACGGCGCATATGTGACCTAAATCGGATCATTCTAACTATGGTAAGTCAAGCCTTCAATGTCATGCAAAAATAATGGATTACTTTTACTACACCAAATATAACGCACATACTAGCGTCACTAAATTTCGATTCACAACTGAATGTGCTGGTGCTATTTCATTCTTTATTGCCGGCCGGGTGGTCGAGCGGTCTGCGGCGGTAGGCTATCGACTCAACGGTCCCGGGTTCGAGTCCCGGCAGGGGCATGGGTGTGGATTTTAACACTTAACAGCTAAGGGCAAATCGTGACGGGCCGAAGTCCAAAGTTACTAAACTGGCCCATATAAAAATAAAGTTAAAGTTCATTCTTTATTCTCCATTTCCACATAAATGGTTAATAAAAATTCAAATGATATTAAAATTCCGTAGAGCTTTCTATGTATCTCACTACATCATCCAGGATAACAAATTTAAAATTGCAATTATAATGATATAACAATACCCTATGGAAGCGACAAAACCTTCTAAACTCTTTAAGCAACTCACCATATTAATTTTAGGTTAACGTATTTTCTTCACAAACCATATTCGAATGCTGAATCAACATTGAACAAAGCACAAAAGCTAGGAGATAAGTCATTAACAAAGACATTCATCCTTTAGAAAACAAATGTCTCCTTTGATTTCGCTGTTAGTGACAGTATTATACTCAATGTAAACAAAAAATGCTGAAAAAGTTTAGAAAAGCCACTCGGGCCATCTACTGGCCAAATATTTGTTCTTCGTTACTTCCACGCGAAACTATAGGAAATTTTCTTCTCTTAAAATTAGCTCCAGATTTTCCCCAAGGCCGATTTTGGCCGATTTTTGCTAGTAGAAAGCTAAATTATAATTGTAACTCTGTACAAAAAATCAGCTTTGTAACAATTTTTTCCGGGTCACAGCATGTTATATTTCAGCGCCTACACTAAAACCACCCCAGAGGAAGTGGACATGGAAGGGCCCAAATGGGACCAAAAGCGAAATAGATTACGTTCTATCGAATAGCAGGGAAATTCTGCAACACGTTTCTGTTCTGAACAGTATCGAGTGACCATAGGATGGTCAGATGTAAGCTGAAACTAAATGCTAGACTTGAGAGAAAGAAGCTTATCAGAGGAAAACCGCCACTCACAGATCTGGAAAATCTAGGGGAACACAGACACACACTCGAGTTAGAACTAAGCAACAGATTCAGCGCCGTGGAGGAGTTAGAAGATAAAGAAGAGATAAATAGCAGAAATAAAATACTGACCGAGATAATAAGACAAACATCCAAGGAAATACCAGGCACAAGAAAGAAAAGAGAGAGCAAAATTTCAGAAGAAACTAAACTCTTGATGAAGAAAAGAAGGGAAATGAAAGAAGAGGAAAATTACATAAAGAGGATTCAATACACAGAACTAAATAAAACCGTAAGGAAGAAAATAAGACAGGATGTATGAAGATATAACGAAAATCTTGTAAGAAATACAATCGAGGAAAACACGAGCCCGAAGAAAACCAAACAGCAGCTCATTATAGGGAAAAAGAAAATAATTGCAGTTAAGAGACCAGACCGGACCGTAACATGAAATTAGGAAGAAATTATAAAAATATTTGGAAATTTCTACAGAAAATTGTACTACTCCGAAGAGAGCTAGGAAATGAAGATTCAGAAAAAAAATGATGTAGATGTCCCAGACGTAATGAAAGAAGAAGTGGATAAAGTACTTCGAGGGATGAAGAACGGAAACTCACCAGAAGATGGACTCACAGCAGAGATTTCTAAAGGGGGAGGTGAAAAGATTCCATATTATTCTCAATATGCCTGAGGAAGAGAGAAATACCCTCAAGTTGGAATAATGCTGTTATAATTTTGTTGTACAAGAAAGGGGAAAGTCGAAAACTACAGACCAATTAGTTTAGGCCTACTGTCAGTTCTATACAAAGTTATTCTGAATCGTACTGAACGGGACTTGGAGTTTAACCAGGGAAAGGAACAAACCGGATTTCGTTGTGGATTTAGCACAATGAACAACATACGAACACTGAATATGAAGTTCTGGAAAGGACTAATGAATATGAACTTCCACTATGTTTGGGAGTCGTAGATTTTGAAACTTCTTTCGATTCGGTCTCCTTGTCAGCAGTATTTAAATCACTTGAACATCAAGGCATAGAAAATACATACATCAAGCTACTGCGAAACATTTATTCGACTGCCACATCTGTCATTAGACTACATCAAGAAAGTGCAACATTTTAAAGTTGGGTAAGGCAAGGAGATTCAGTTTCTCCAAAACTGTTTTCTGCGGTCCTGGAAAGTGTTTCAAAATTTAAACTGGGATGAAGTTAGCATAAAAATTAATGGCGAATATCTACATCACCTACGGTTTGCTGATGATATAGACCTGTTTGCTTGAAGTGCAGAAGAACTACAAATCTGAATGGAAGAACTGAGTAATGAGAGTTCGAAAATAGGCCTTAAAATGAATTTAAGTAAAACAAGTCATATACAATCAACATGCTGTAAAGAGGGAAATGAAGATTAGTGGGGAGATAATAGGCATAGTTGATGAGTATGTTTACCTCAAAATCGAATGCCAAGTGACTGATTAAATTAATAGAAGATGTAAAATGGCATGGAGTTCTTTTGGAAGACTACACTTTATTTTCAAAAGCAAACTTCCAATATGTCTGAAGCGTAAAGTATATAATCAATGTGTCTTACCTGTAATGATGTACGGCTGCGAGACTTGGACATTGAATGCGCAAACGACTCAAAGATTGAGAGTCACACAAAGAGCAATGGAGAGGTCCATGCTAGGAATAACCAGGAGGGACAGGAAGATAAATGAATGGATTCGCGCACAAACAAAGGTAGAGGATGTAATCAAGACTGCGAAGAAGATGAAGTGAAAATGGGCCGGTCACATAGCTAGACGAACAGATGGAAGGTGGACGACAAATGTACTACATTGGATTCCTAGAGAAAAGAAACGACCGAAACGACGCCCAAATGCAAGATGGGTAGATGAAAACGCTTGATTTTGATTTCATCCAAAATTTCGGTGTTGACCCACCATCGTGAGGACAATTGGGAAGCTGCTGTGAATAAAAGACAGTGGCGATCACAGTGAGAGTTTCGGCTCTCCTCTCCCAACCCGTCTGGTCAGCGTGGGAGCAGCAGACCAAATCCTCCCTCCGGGGAGAGGCCTCATCCAGAATATGGCAGTGATTTATTTATTATTAAATATAGATAGATAGAGAGAGAGAGAGAGAGAGAGAGAGAGAGAGAGAGAGAGAGAGATCGCGTTTCCTAGCGATTGACGCCTAAATCTATTGTTGTTTTGTTTTGTTTTTTCAATTTGTTGGCTTGTAAAATTTTAACTTGGGAGTCAAATTTGACTCGCTGTTGAGAAGCAGCATTAGCAGCTTCGCAAGCTTGTAAAGGGTATTGAAGATTTAAAGAAACATTAAAAAAAAAAAAAAAAAACTATCGAACAACTGTACAAGTACTCTTCCAATTTAGTAGTGAAATAGAATACGCTTCGGGAACTTGAGGAATTACTACACTATGAAACTGTGCAATTAAAGGAACCAAAGTCAATACGTTGGCTGTCACTTTATTTAGGAGCGCAGTAATGGCTAAATGTTACGAAGAGCTAGTAAACTTAAAATAGGAAAATAGTCCAAAAATCCAGTTTTGTTTTCATGTGTTTTGGTTTTTCCATTAAGTAGTGTTCCTTATGAACGAGCATTCAGTGCTCAAAACAGAATTAAACGCAGTCACAGAAATTCACTGGAAGATCCAAGTTTGAACACTCTTCCGTTGGTAAGCACCAATGGACCACCTGTGCTCGAATTTGGATACTCGAGAGCTGTAGCAGCTTTTGAGAAGATGAAGCAGATACGAAAGGAATTTTTGCAAATGTACTTGTATACAGAGCGTAAGTAGTAGTTATAAAGAAGTGGTGAAGGGAAGCAGCTTCACACTGAAGATGAATGGCATTCGCAAGGTTCAGAGATTGACAGAGGTCGACATCTTGAATGTCTGCCTTTACTGCGAGGCCGTAGAGCTAACAATTCTACACCACTAAACCACGTCATCAAATATAACAGATGATTCATGGATTATCCTGGGTTAAAATATTCGAGTTAACTAATCCCTCATTCGTCTCTCCGGGCGGGGATTCCTTTAGGAAGCTCAAGGAATAGGATTAAGAAATACCTTAGGAATGTGGAACGTGCAGACGTTATACAGAACGGGCGCTCTTTAGGCAGCGGTACGCGAGACCGAAAAGAACGAGCTGGACTAGCGATATAAGAAGCCCGGTGCGAGGATTAAGATAGCATTCGACATGACAAATACGCTTTGTACTACGGGGGAACGCAGGCTCACAAAAACAGTATCCTTCCGGCTGTTCAGAATATAGAATTCGTAACCGAGATGGCTGTGTAATTCCTGAACAAAATTGCAGCACTCTCGCTTCTCCTGCGCTTTTTTCCTTTACGTACATTGTCAATACCCCTTACCATCTAAACATTATCATAACTATATTGCAAACTAATAATTAGAACAGTAAACATTTTTCAAAATACTTACTAAAATAAATTCTCGTCTGTCATGTCACATCTTATATTTGTTTCAAACATCTTATTTAACATACACGCTTACTATTAATTTTTGAAAGTTAAATATTTTAAATAACTGTGGTAAGTACGAGAAAACGCAACTGATTTGATTATATTTATAAATGTTCGAAACTGAACTTTAAAATGAAACAGTTAAACAATAATACTAATTATAGTGAATTAACAAGTTCTAAAAATGAAAATGAGCATAATGAATTGTTTTTTAATCTAAACAGATTTCACTTTCTTTGATTTTTCATTAAAAAGTGATTCAATCAATTTGTTCTCCATCATTTCACGTTTTCGTCTTTTATTTAAAGATAATTGTAAATAAATATTAAGTCCCTTATTATTATTTAGGTTTTTAAAGTTCAACAAATGAATTCTAAGTTTACTTATAATTACAACATATTTATTACAAACGTTATAATTGTAAAATTTCGTTTTCTTAAAGAACTAACTTTAAGAACATAACGGAGTCCCCAGGCCTTGCAGGGGTCGCCAGCCAAATTGCGAAACCGCTGGGCATCGGAACGATTTTGCTACGCATCTCCATGAGGTGCACTCGCTTTTTTGTTATGCTCGCTCCAGCGCTTCGCTTCTTTCTTAAAAACCGTGTAGTCGATCAGTGGTTTAGTGATTGCAAGCGCCCTAGGGCCACAAAAGGTATTATAAACCATTATTTTTATGTGTGTATAATCCCCTTCCCCTTTCCCACAGTTGTATTGTTGTTCCTTTACGGCATTACTTTCTATGGAATTTCGTTTACTTTCTATCATAAACTGGAGTTCGTATTAAAAACATTCAATTTGCGAACATTGTCATGGTGAAATTTGTGTTCTACACGTAAAAGTACCTATGGAAATGCATCTGATAACTCATTTAGTTAATATAAAGTTTCAGCTTGAAGGTTGATTTTACTGCTTAAAAGTCGCTCAAATTACACAACTCGACTTAGTCGGGACACAAATATATGACAAAGTGCGAGTCTATGCGTGTTTTTTTCGCTATCTACATGCTTCAAATAAGGTCCAATTCCAAAAACATGTCGAAAGTCAAAAATCGCTGAACAGCAAAAAAGGTTCCCTTATTAGTGTTGTTGTTTTCGTCTAAGAAGCACTAATGTCCACAGACCCAAACAATTGACGATAATGAGACTAGTCATGGCTCAAGCGAGCTCTGGCAGAAGAGTGATAGAAAGTATAATTCCTTACAATTTTGAATTTGAATTTATTTAAGCCTAACAGGCATCTATGGCCTAAGGCTTGGGACAACAATGGGAAAGTTAGCGACCAGGCCTTTGAGTTCAGGTACCATCCCAGCATTCACCTGGTAGGACTGAGGAAAGCTCTAGAAAACCTCAGTCAGGATGGCTCGGTAAAATTACTTACGGGTTTGTGAACCAATACTTTTCTGTTGAACAAATGTATCAAAGTAAACCTGCTGAATTTGAACCATTTCTGTGCTCAATACAAGCTCACACGCCTGTTACCTCTAGTTTACTCTAAAGTAACTTTTGCGTTGCATCCAAAACCATAGCCCACATCTAGTAATATTCCTCCCGACTTTATCTACAAGTGACAAACAATCACCAACTGTACTGCAAAAACTGTTGTTTTATTCAGACTCAATTCTCAGCAACATAACACATAAAACAGAATTCAGTTTTCAGTAACACATATCAACAGACATTTTATAAAATCGACTAGTAGCTTAGAACACAAAGACTTGGTTACACAAATCAGTACAGACTCCGAACTGACCATAATCCACCTTTATTTGAATCAATAGATCATACCACGACAAACCTAACATCAGAAAAGCCAGGACATCAGACTTCCTTTTGCCCTTTATCCAAATTATCCTTAAGGGGAATGTAAAACCAAGATCTTCAACAAGAGATGGCAGCACTATCTCCGTATGTATCTAATGTTTTTTTATCGTTGCACGAAATTTCAATGTTGCTCCTACAAATTCAATGCTAGAGAGTTCAAACTTTCAGGGAAGAAAGTTTTTAAGTAATTCAAGAGTTCTATCCGTGTCGATTTTTTATTTTCTATCTTGTTCATTGTTGAAATCGTTTCATTGTTATTATTCCCATAACAATGAAGCTCTTTCAACAATGAACAAGAAAGAAAATGAAAAATCGGCAGAGGTAGAACCCTTGAATTCCGCGGTCTGCGGTGGTAGGCTTTCGGCTCGAAGGTCCCGGGTTCGAGTCCTGGTAGTGACATGGGTGTGGATTTTAACAGCTAAAGGCGAATTGTGACGGGCCGAAGTCCAAAGTTACTAGACTGGCCCTTATAAAAATAAAGTTTATCAAGTTTTTTAACGTAGCTTCTAAGAAGGGGATCTACTTTTAATGTGATACCGAATCATGTTTGGGACTGAATCCCAAGAAATGCGGTCACGCATCATAAAAGTAGTCTCTTCCCACCACCTCTACGGTAGATGGATTACAGGAATTCGCCACGAATCCCGGCCTCATATGTTGCCATTATCGTCTCATCTCTATTCAAAAATGAACCAGCAAAAGTAGCTTACAATCCATGCTTTTCAGGATCTTCAAATCATAATTCTGAAATATCTGCTTTGTATCCGCTACGCGATTATCAACGCAAGAATTTATCCTCCGTTCCTTGTCTTCTACTGTCTATAGAGCCCTACATTCGTGCTCGCTGCGGTCCGATTCTACACAGTAAAAAATAGCTGTGTAAATTCAACACAATGCGGTGTCCCAGCGTGACTACCACTTTTGTGTGTTAAATCAACACAACACACTGTGTTGATTTCGGTACTGAAAAAAAAAAGTTACGGCTGCAGCTAGATTTGAACACGGGTTGCTCAGTTAGAAGTCGAGCGTCTTACTGACTTGGCTAAATCGTCAGAGGTATGAGCAATAGATTGAAACAATAAAGAGTATAAAAAAAATGTTGCTGATCCCCAAACACAAACAAAGTTACTCTCACGACTTATGCCATGATTTAATCACTTTTCCATCGGTCAATTAGGGATCACAATCCCCATTTATTGAGAATATGTTCAATTTCTATGAAAGCTAGGGCAGTATTTGACATGTTATGATAAGAAAGCAGTAATACTGTTCAAATGTTTGGCTGTCGCTATCTTGCTTGCTTTCATAGAAATAAAATATTCTTAATGAAATGGGAAATCTGGTTCTCAATTGACAAATAGGAAGTGTTTACACCGTGGGATAAGTCGTGCAAGTAAATTAGTTTGTTTTGGGGGTTCAGCAACACATATTCGATCCCATACACTGTTTAAATCTATAGTGTAGTCGTTTAACTCAAATGTTGTTCACTAAATATCGTTTGCACCTAGTGTCTTTTCTGTTTGACGATTTAGCCAAGCCGGTAAGACGTCGACTTCCAACTGAGCAACCCATGTTCAAATCTAGCTGCAGCCGTAACTTTTTTTTTTTACAGTACCGAAATCAACACCGTGTTTTGTGTTGATTTAACACACAAAAGTGGTATTCACGTTGGGACACCGCATTGTGTTGAATTAACACAGCTATTTTTTGCAGTGTACATCTACACTTTCGGCTTCCATTCGAACCAGGCGGAAAATCGGACATCCCTGACTTTATGCGGCAGAAAAAGTGGGTTACGAACCTAATCACCCACTTTTCCGGCCAACCGTCCAATTTTTGGTCGGGCTCGGACGGACCGAAATCGGGAACAAATGCAGGGCTCTGTCATCCATTAGTTCAACCAAATGTGAAATTTTCACTACGATTCGTGTGGTTAGTCCTGTACCTGAGAGCTAGAAGCGCGTAACTCGATCCTTGTTTTCCAGAAACAGAAAAAGCTACTTGCTTGAATATAGAAACTAAATGGACAAACTACACAACACACTTACATTATCAACATGTTTACAACAAGAATCGAACAACCATTATCTGACGCCTTCCGAATGCTGTACAAAACTGCATTGATCACGTTTTGGCCAAAAGTGGACTTACGCGCTTATAGCTGTAAGGTACAGTTTTTATGGCTGTATTTTTATTTATGCCTGTAGGCATCTAAGGCTCAGGCCGGGATAGGGGAGACGAAAGGATTCGGAAAGGTGTCGGCCAGAGCCTATGTTGAAGGTGCCATCCCGGAATTTGCCTGGGGTGACAGGAAAAACTCTGGAAAAGCTTCCGTCAGGATGGTCGGCCGCTAGGACTTTATGGCTGAACTAAATAGAAAGTATATTAACATTGGGAGTTATTTCCCTATTCACTTTTGATTCGAACAACAATATCCACTAAAGAAAAACACATAGTACAACGTGATCTTGGTAGTTCAGTTAACAAATTACTATAGTAACCGCCAAAGTCATCCATCCATCTGCAGTCTATTCAGAAGTGTTAAGACTTTGTGCAGCCAAAACCACTGACATCCATGCACTGTATAATCATACACTGAAAGATAATGGATGGATCCCTAATTCGTTTATGTTGGAAAATTCGTTTAAGAAAAGTGATTTGAAATTAGGTTCTTCCGAACGAATTCTCAAAACTTCTGAACGCAGACCCATTTAGAAATTTACCACACGTTTTTTTCATTTCTCGAACGCAATATTATGTTTAAAAGTTATTAAAAGTAATTTACAGCAATATGTTCAGAAAATGTTTTTTACAATCAGTTTGAGGAAGAAACAGCAACTAAATATTCGAACAGATGTAATCATTCTTAAACGTATTCCCCATGTGATACCACGAAGTCTGGAACTTCAAGGGTGAAAGTGAAAACATTCCAGAAAAGAAACCACTACCATCCCACATTTAACTGGAATAATGAGGAGAAAACTCAGTCGGCCGCAGGTATTGAATCCCGGACCTCCTGAATGCGAAGCCAACGCTCTATCAATTGAACTAGCCGCTTAGTAAATGTCAAGAACTGTTATTCTTCACATTAACAGCTAACATGACTACTATTCCGGAACGAACGCAAGTCATAGTTGCTGTTGCAACTCATACAATTAACTTTTCTCTTTACAACTACTAATCACTTCAGCGTTATAGACCCCGAGCTTAAAGGTTGCGTATCTTAGAACTTCAGGTAACTACACTTACGAGACTTATCTTAAGAACCCAAATCTAAATCTTTACGTATTATCACCATCAGCATCATCAAGGTTTTAGTTTTACTTCGAGCATTAACTTCCTCAACCTACTTAAAGGAAAGCAACATTTTGTTTGCTTCAGTACTTTCCTCCGTGCTGAATTGAACGATCTGATGCAGTACACATGATTCGAGACGTCTGCCCACGCGTTGTGGTACAAGTTGCGCGATCTAGTATGGCACGGTAGTCAAGCTAACTCGAAACGGCACGGTTCGCACAACTTGGAATGGGGAGAGACCAGAATTTGGGCATGCTCATAACCTTCGCTAACAGTGTTGCCAGACAAACTTTTGTGAAACTAGCACAAACAATTCCGATTTGAGTTGACCGGCAACATATCAGAAGTGTCATCCGACATGACGAAATTCCAGGAGAAATGTCCTTTGCAAGTTTAAATACAGTTTCAGAATTTCGGATGAAAATCATTGAAACAACGAGTATAAAAATTAAAACCTTAACGGACATGAAATGCAAACAATGAATTGTCGATTTTGAAACCCTGGTTCACCAAATCGAAAACTCATACATAACCTGACTAGATTCGAGGTATGAAACGTCGCCATAATCACAACTCTCAAGAAAAATGAAGCATAAGGAAAGGTTTTGTCCTAGTTCTTGCCTTTTAAAATTATAATCCTATACACACGGTAATATTAGGGGAACTGAAAGTCGGCTGCAAATGCTAAAGTATGAGGGGAGTGAAACGAACTCGATATTCGCCCTCGTTATTTCCTTAATCGCGGTAGCTCTACAATCATTAATTCTTGCGTCATAATTAATAATTAAGAGTAATCAACTGATACAGGTGCTCAATACAAAAATGTGGGAGATAAACTTTTATGTGACGAATTATTTTAGGTATTTAGTTCATTTTCTGCATTTTTACACCGTTATTTTCTTTAAAGTGTTCAGTATACAGAAGTATTTTCTATACATATTTAAAAAGAGTTAACTCGATGGTAATTTTTAATCATAAAACTATTTTTAAAACGAATATATTAACTTATAAAACAATCTGATGAGGCAACACAGGAAACTTCACCAACGATGAAATAAATATATATTATCGATTGATAAAAAGTATTTCTGAAGTTACAGTATTTCTCATAACATTTTTCCGGTTACGGAGATTTCTCAGTAGCCTTTTCTCCCAAGCGCACTCAACTGACTAGCAGACGGATACTGCGATGTGAAAGGCAACGGGAATCCACCACATTATTTTTCCTTGTTTCTCGGAAAGGGAAAAAATGAAATGCTGCGACTCTGCAACGAAACTAGTGACTCAGCAGAATGGCCAAGCGATTTTTTTTCCTAAACAGTGATACCACTGGAAATGAAGAATACCGAACCATCAATCTGATAGCTAAATCAGCGAAGATTCTTCTACGAATATTGAACCGACGATTACATTGTTAGGACGAAATGCAGAAATTCAGAAGGAACAGTTTGGTTTTCGAAGACAGGAACAAGAAACAAAAGGTCTATTGCGCTAACCATACGCTTTTGGTTTGTTAGAAACAAAAGAAGAGTATACATATAGAGAAAGGTAAGGAAGTATTTGTTGATCAGGAAGTGATATTCGTTCAAGTAAAAAGGGAAATAGGAGACAAAATTGGAATAGAAAGATCGAAGACTTATAAGAAACACAATATATAAGAAAATAACGGTAAAATGGAAAAGTTAAAGGAACAAACAGCAATAGGTCGTGGAGTGACATAGGAATGCTGTTTCAAAACCGGAGAAGTTACGATCGGAGGAAGAAAGATCAAACGCATTAGATTTGCAGATGATGTATAGTTCTTGCAGAGAACAAGACATCACTTAACGAGTTGTTAAAACTGCTGCAAAGAAGCTGTGAGAAACATGGAATGAAAATACACATAAGAAAACGAAAGAGATGGTAACTACAACAAATGCAAATACAGCAAACATCAAAATTGGAAGGAAAAATAGAATAGGATCCAGTTTAAGTTTCTGGAAATTACTGTATTATAACTGAGCATAAGAAGTGTGGAAAACAAAGGCGAGAACAGAAATGGTGAAACAGGCACTTACAAAGACGAATCTCTTCTGCGGGCAGAAGAACAAAGAGATACGGTAAAGATCGATCGATTATGGAGAATTACGTTATATGAAGCACAACCATGGACTCAATGAAAGAGCAAAGCAGGAAAATTAGAAGCCTTCTACATCCAAACATGCACACGAAAATAAAAAGATTATTTTTTCCTTTAATAAAAGAGCTCGTTTCCTAAACAAATTCAGTACAAAACTGACCAAAATAAATTTCGTCCGCAGATGCCTAGCTTTTATGAATATATTCCTCGCAATGTCTACACAGCAAACTTCCGATTATACGCGATAATGACAGACAGCGCTGCCGTAAATAATGTAAATAACGAGCAATTCGCAAACCGAACGAAAATCCTTGTCTGCTCTTGAAAGTTATTTAAATTAATTACTTCAAATGATAACTAAAAAAGAACTCTTACTATAAGAAATGACCGATGAATCGAACCTTAGTTTTATTAAACAATGATCAGATCTAAATTAACGATTTCTTAGTGTGACACCTCATATGGGGCCATGGTCTACCAGGTGGCTCTCGTTTAAAGAGGATATCACGGGGTCAACCATCACTATGGGTTATCTCACTTTGAACCAAGTAACTCCAAAGTTATAAAGGTAGTGCGTCAAAAAAACGAAACTGGGAATTCACTACGAGAATTGAACCGCCTGAACCGGAAGCCGAGACTTGCGCAACATAATAACTATCTGCACAGGTCACTAAACATAAGATTAATAAAACAATAATTTGGATTTCGTAACACAATTGAGGACCATTTCTGCAAAATTTGCTTTGTGAATAGAAATTGTCGGGAGTGAGAAAAAAAAATATTTATAAAAAGAGGTTTAAAGTTATAGATTTGCTTTCATTATCAATTAATACTAATTTCATATTATTAAGAGGTTACATGTGATTCATATATAATTGAAAAGTATGCACCTTTTTTTTTTTTTTTTTTCGAAACTTGCTTTCAATATGTCATAGTTTCCGCAAAATGGAAACAATTTTCGTACTAAAGTGAAATTTATATTAATATATTTATTTGCAATAAGTATTATTGAGCGTCACTTTTCCATAGTTTCAATATAAAACAAACATTAACAAATGAAAATAGAAACCAAATCAGATTCTTATTTATGAGGTTATAGCACCACTAGTTTATCCACGTTTTTACTGCACTTCAACATCTGTCGCTTCAATAATAACTCCAGGTTAGTTTTCGACACTCCATTCACCGCTTTTCATCACATCATGGAAAGCTTTGAAGTCTCCTAGTACAACAAAGAATTGCCTCAATTTTGCGATGCCTTAGCTTCTCTCTTTACTCACATGGTTTGACTGTTTCATTACTCTGGCATTATCCATGTTTGAAGGTTTCCTCGCCTGGTTTGGATACTTCCACAGCCGTTTCTGATCCTGAGAATGTGTACTTCACTGAAGTTGATACACACCTTCTTTGAACGATTTTGCTGTATTTTATAATTAGATCATTTGAAATTTGAACTTGTAGCTTACTTTTTAAAATCTCACTTCATTTTTCTTTCAAATCATAGACATTTCTTTTCTCGTTACATCATAGTACTTTTTTTTTTTTAAAGTTCCCGAATACTCTATCCGGAGAAGAAAAATATTCAGCAGAAAGCATGTCCTTGCGCAATAGAAA
The DNA here is from genome assembly GCA_022664845.1 of Lepisma saccharinum. Taxonomy (NCBI): domain Eukaryota; kingdom Metazoa; phylum Arthropoda; class Insecta; order Zygentoma; family Lepismatidae; genus Lepisma; species Lepisma saccharinum. Next base: position 98,121 of record JAGDQP010000979.1, on the reverse strand, counting down.
GCTAGTTTTTACAAAAACTCCTTTCACAGTTAATCACAGAGGTGAAAATCAAATTCTACAAACGTTTGTCCCATCATCATATAGAGGGCTAGATATGAATGTAGATCAGCAGATTATTTATTTATTTATTTATATTTATATATTCAGAAAGCAAGTTTTTCAAAAACGGTCCTCGATTGTTGTTCTGTGTACTTCTGGATCGAACATGCTTGGATCTTTATTTTAAATTTTGCTGAAGTAACTGGCCATATAACTTTGTTTAAACAGAATACGAATCTCTTAGAACCTCCGCGGTTAATATGCAAAAAGGATAACCTGCTCGCGGATAATCGAAAGAGTACTGTACTTTATATTTGCCTAAATATACTGTAAGTAAATATTACAAACAACCTACAACATACAGAAGTTTAATAACTAAGCTAATTTTGGGAACAAGTTCTTCAATTAATTAGAAGTTCAGTGAAATAACTTGATACCCCAAATTAACGTAGTTTTTAGATTATTTAGCCGTCTTTCCATGGAGACAAAATGCTACGAGTGAAAACTGCAGCCAGACGAATGCAGATTGTGGCAGAATGGAATATCCCAAATTATTTAATAATTTCACAGCACGTTCGCAGACAAAGATTTGCGAAGAACGTGAATTTTGACTGCAGGTTTAGATATCCCGTTATGCCACTGAGTCCTTTAATTATCAAAGCGGACTTTATATGTATTTTGATTGCAAATAAATTCCTTTAACAGTAAACCTCCTTAAGGTTTACCTATATATTGTCATACCTATAAAGAATCATGTTCTAAATTCCATGAACGTTTCATCAAATCATGTATCCATTATCTACTTTTCAAACAACACACATGATCAAATAATTATGATTATTTATACGTTCAGGATTATGAGTATTATCCTTGCAACACTGTTCAAAACACACGATTTCCACTACAATGAGAATAATAATAGCTCTCATGATAAACGTGCAGACTTAGTCACCCTGCTTACGTCCCTCCTCCCTCAAGCCGCCCCCACTCATAGTCCTCCCAACGGCCGGGAATCGATACCAGCGCAGTCTACTCCCAGTGGGCGGGGGAGAGGACGACGCGAACGCGACAGCTACTTCCCATCGGGTTGCGCTTGGGAAACAGCTGCTGGTCGACAGGCTGTAATCCAGATCGAAGGAAGAGCACTTCTTTCACACTGCGACAACTCATTCCCTGCTGACAGCCTCTTCAACCGAACAAACACTGCCGATGCACCTGCAGGGATCTACACTACCAACATGATCTCCGTTAACCTGTAAATTTTACTGAGATACCAACCCTCAGGATGAAATCGAAATTAATGAATGTATTTATTTTTCTCAGGTCTCATAGTATGACAGCAGTAGACTGTCCAAATACAATGAGACTCAAGTCGCATCTATCACTACTACCAAACACGCAACCAGTTATTGTCATTCAAAAGTCTGTGGTGCTAGATGATGTTCAAGTATTACGTAAGCATTCAAGGAGTCGGTTTCTATTTTTGCTTATTTTACCTGACAATGGGAAGAGAGATTTAAGTTTTAAGCGACGCTTACATAAGAGTCGCTTAAAAACATATTACAATACAAGTAGTGTAGATTTAATGATCTAGACATTAGAGAACTGTTTGGACTAGACAATGCAGATAACAAATTTGACAAGTCTTGAGGGGGTCGGGTATCTGCTTATTTTTGCTAGAAGAGGCAGGGGGGACTAAAAATGTGCTTATGTAGTACTTGAGCGACCCCTTATTTCTTTGGTTCAAAGCAGATTACATAAAACTGATTATTAAATATATTATTCACTACAGAAATTTTTACTATTCTCGAATACTCCCTGTTCTTTCCAACTGTTGACAGAACGTAAAGAATTTATAATTTTAATGCAAGTCCACTACTTCAATTTCACATAGCGATGACTTTAAATAATACCGAACTGAAATAGAAAGAATACATATCAAATTCAATCGCCCTTCCATAGCTTCCATTCACACGTTTATTTTGTATTTAACAAATCGGTTATAAGGAAAACTATCCTTAGTTGTCAATTCAACTTGAGGACATAAGGACTTGTATCGAATATATTGTATCTGCATAGATACAGTGAGTTTGTGGTCGTTTGCGTAAATACATTTTAGGTCCATTCCTTTGTAAGTAAAAATTAAGTAGATATCAACTCCCTCTCTTTTTGCTTACATAATAGATATTTCCTAGTCCAAGGAAATATAAATGTACACTAATATATTTTAGGCGCATCCTACATAAGCACTGCACTGATTCCCCTCCAATAATGTACGATAAAATAAGCTTGAATCCCTTTCCCCTCGAAGATAAGGTGCTGGCTAGGCCGTAGTTCAGGAGATTGTGGGTTCTAAGCCCGCCTGAGACATACATGTTCGTGGGTTTGCAATCATATCATCGTGACGGGCCGAAGTCTATATTTACTAAAGTGACCCATATAAAATAAAGTTTACCAAAGTTTTACTTTACTCTCCCCCTTCACTGCTTGAGTAATACTTGAATGACCCCTATATCCGTTCCATCCCCGACAGACGAAGGTATCTGCAATCTGATTGCATCAGTCAATCTACCTAAAAAAAGAGTTTCCACACTAGAATGATTAATTTTAATGGAAACACCTACTCTCAAAGAAAGCTTAATTCTTAATGAAGATCTGCCTGAGCCATTTGCCTAAAGACCATAAATAAATTCAATTCTTCCTAAAGAGTGTGACATGTATGTTGCCTCCACCTATTTTAGGTAAAGTACAGGTGTACGAGGCCACAAAGAACATATGTATAGAGCAATGCAGTTATAACCCGACCATAATGATTTCACTGCAGAATAACGCGCAGCGATCAAGTCAATTTCAACAGGTAACACAGTATGACAGCAAAAATTCCTTTCGGCAGGCCTACAGGCTGAGGTAGATCTCAAAGTATTTTTTTTTTATTTTATTTTATTTTCCAAAATTCAAATCTCGCCATGTATGCGTGCTATCGAGAAACTATTTATTGCTTTGTAGATTATTCATGAAGAGATTTTCAACGATACCCCACAAGACGTGCTTTTAATTTTGAATTTCCACCCCCCACCACTCGTACCCCCCACAACACCTGAACCGTTGGTGTCACCGTAAACTTCATAGGAAGTACTATAATTTATGCAGACAAAGTTTCCCTCTAAACTCCATAGGGACTGATATATATTTTTTTTTCAAAATTTCAACCCTCTCCTCCGATCACCCCCTTGGGCCTATGTTGCTAATTAACGAACTTAGCCGAGCTATTAAGCGAAGAAATAACATAATAAAATTTGGTTCAAATATCTTTAAAATTATGGTCGCTAGGGTGTAAATATATATATACTCGCTTTGCTTACCTGGGGGCGCTGCCCCAAGACCCCCCGTTTAGTGTTGTTAAGTGGGCTGCATAAAGATATGGAATACTGTATTGGGATATGTACAGTCACAGAAAAAGATACTGTGGGACCATATTATCTATTTTTCTATTTAACTTAGATTTATGGGTCAATCAGACAGCTATCCTAAGCCGTGGCATATCTGACGACGCTTTCGATATACTTAACATACAATGTGTTCATCTTGCCCATCAATATAAGTTAAATAAAAAATTAATGCTATGCACACGGAATATCTTTCTCCGTGACTGTAATTAATATTAACACTTGCTACTCGGAGATGAAAATAGCCCTCGGTCAAAACTCTGGAACCAAACACAGCCTACGGTAGTTTAGTAAAATAAAAAAATAAAAATATGAAGTTTTTTTTTCATGCCTTTCTGGTTTGTTTGTTTGGGTTGTTTTTTTTTTCATGTTTTTTTACGTTATTTTCACACAGCAAGTGATTTAACACTTTATGCTGCAAATAATCAATGTAATCACCAGAATTGGAGCTAAACTTACATACAATCTTCCCAATTTACTATTGCTTTGTTTTCCTGCAGCTTTAAGAGGCAAATGATGGGATTATTTATGCATTCACTGCCACATTGATATACTATCTATATCTTCGAGACAAACATTAGTAATTAACTAAAGACATATGGATTGAAGTTATTTGGTATAGTTTGCATTTAATTAATAATAACCCTCCAGGGAACTGAAGAAATATTTTAGAATTGTAGGAAGAATCAAGTTTCTAGAGATAACTTCGAAGACATCTTTACTATAAACTGAAAAACTATCAATTCATACGGAAATATGTTCTCATCCCGTATACCAGATGCGTAAATATGAAACCGGAATTTATGTACAGAAAGGACACAGTGATTGGATGACAACGCTAAGAACTATTTTATTCGAAGTATTGGCCATCGCTAGCGATACATTTCTGCCATTGTTCCGGTATTGTGTGGATGCCAGACAAAAAAAAAAGTGCCTCTTGTGCTGCAAACCAGTCATCAAGCCATTTTCGTAAGATGTGAAGCGCTGGTCAGCAAGTGCGTGCCCCATGGATGCAAATAAGTGAAAATCCGAAGGTGCCAAGTCTGGTGAGTAAGCCCCATGCGGAAGGATTTTCCAGCCAAACGTCGCAATCGTTTCCTTGACCGGTTTTCCTGTGTGGCAGGGTGCATTATCGTGAAGCACAATCGCTTTATGTTGTCTTTGGTCATATTCTGGTCATTTTTCACGCAAAGCTTGATGAAAATCGATCATTTGTTGTCGGTAACATTGGGTATTAACGGTTTCGCCAGGTTTCTGCAGTTCATAATAGATCACTCTCTTCTGATCCCACCAAACACAAAGCATTTGTCTTCCGTCCATTGCGATTTGGTCTTGCAGTCGATGTCGCCGGTTCTCCTGGAGTTACCCATGATCTTTTACACTTAGGATTCTCGATGGAGAAATGATTTCCTTTTGTACATGGCGAGAAGAATTTCGTAAGTGGTTTCTCGGTTTTCCTGCTGTCGTTCAGTCAATGCATGTGGAACCCATTTTCCCACCTTCTGAATCTTGCCCATGGCGTTTAAAGTATGCAAACTGCTTCTCGTGTCACATTTAATTGATCTGCGAGTTGTTGTTGCGTTTGAGCGTCATCCTCATCCAACAAAGCTTGCAATTCGTTGTCTGCAAACTTTTTCGATGTTCTTCTACGTTATTAGTTTCTCACGTCAAAATCACTACTTTAAAATTTTTAAACCACGCATAGCACTGTGACTTACCAAGAGAATGATCACAGTAAGCTTCGACAAGCATGCGATGCGATTCTGCAGCAGTTTTCTTCAAATGGTAACAAAAAATCAATTCTGTCCGCACATCGACAAATTTCGCCATGTTCAACGCTATTAAACACTACACTATGACACGAAACTTGTCTGGTTGAGAGTTGCAAATTGTTATCAGCAGTCAAAACAAGCAAGTGGCGCCAAGGACGCAGTTTTACGGTAATCACAGTAATAGCTAACGCCGTCTATGCACAAATTCCGGTTTCATATTTACACACCTGGTATACAATACATTAATTTCTAATTACGGCATTATTGAAGCAAGATATATATATTATAATTACCGCCTACAAAAATCAATTATCTTCAGCTCAAAATCTCGGGAAATAGCCTGCTTCTATTCAAGGGCAGATATATATATGTTTGGGTTTTACTAGTACATTGTTTCTTAACTTGAATTTAATTTTTAAGGCCTTAGGCAACTTTGGCTCAGGCCGGATGCATGATGATGATGATGAGTTGAATTGGTGGAATGAAGGAAGTGGGAGGAAACGGGAGAACTCCGAGAAAACCCACGCACACGGTGTTTGTCCACCACGAAGCCTACATGGCATGAGCAGGGATTGATTCGACTACCTCTAGCACAAGAGGTGAGCGCTCTACCAACAGAGCCACCGCGGCCCCACTAGTACATTGTGTTTCACTATAAAAACCCTAGGCACTGCTCCCTCATGATCCGGGCTCCAAGGCTCGCCCCATATTGTGAAAATATATGCAGATAGAGACAGTGTACCAAAAATATTTTGTTTCATCCATATTTCCAAACAGTTACATAATTAATACTATTGTAAACAATCAACTACATATAGGTTTCTTCTAATGTGTGTGCTGCAATCGGACTCTGTAAAGTATTATTTCAAAGAATACAATAACGTAGCCACGTCCCAGGACTCCCCCCGCGCTTTTTTGAAAGCATAGGAATAGCTATCGGCACATAACAGTATGAGGGCCATTTGAAAAATTGAATTTTTAAATAGAGTGGTAACGCTGACAACTGGGCGCATGGGTACAGGGAACAACCACAGTATACTTCAATTGTGTCGAATATGTATATTCAAAGCTTGGTGCGAATACGTCGAACTGAATGAAAGTAGTAACTATTTAATTTTTAAAATTGACTGGCAACACTATCAACTGTGGGACCTGAAGTACCTCTATGACGCGCCCAGTACGTAAATACAAAGTTTGGTTTTAATACGTTCAACGAATGGTACTGACAACTGCGGCGCTGGAAGTACCCACATGAACTAATGCACATGTCAAATTTGATATAAATCAATGTGGATACGTTAACGGTAACAAATATGATATCTAGATTTTAATCCTTTGGCAACCCTGACAAACTACCGTGCCTGGAGTGCTTGTATGACTTGTCCCAGTACCTAATGAACATGTATGTCAAATTTAGTGTAATTCAATGCACATACAGGGGTTGGACAAAAAAATCTGAAACGTTTGAAAAAGTGTGAAAATCATACCTAGTATGGTGTGGGGCCTCCTTTTGCGTCCAAAACAGCTTGGATCCGACGTGGAATGGACGTATACAGCTCCTGAATCGTGGTGTGTGGAATGTTGTACCATTCTTCCTCCAAAACATGCTCCAGTTCCTTAAGGGATGATGGTGGAGGGTAATGAGACCGAACACGCCTTTCTAACACAGACCACAATGGCTCAATGATGTTCAGATCTGGTGATTGTGGGACCCAGGGGAGGTGTCCTGGTCATGCTCCTCAAAACATGATTGCACCGTTTTTGCAGCGTGACAGGGTGCCAAATCATCTTGGTAGATGCCATCACCATCCGGGAACAATGTGTGGGCCATGGGTAGAACCTGGTCCCCCAAAATGGCCTCATACGCCTTAGCATTCATCATTCCATGCAGGGCTATGATGGGACCTGCAGAAAACCACGATATCACTGCCCATACTGTAACAGAACCACCCCCATGCTTTACAGTTGGGCGCAGTCTGGATCATAGGCCTGCGACGGTGTTCTCCATACGTAAACACGACCGGTTGTTGGAAACAAGGTGTAGGTCGATTCATCGGAATACATTACGTGTTTCCACTGATCAAGCGTCCACTCCTTGTGGTCCTTGCACCACTGGATACGCCGCTTCGCATTTACTGCTGTGACCAGAGGTTTGGCGATCGCGGCCCTGCCATGAATTTTCATTTTATGAAGTTCCCGTCGCACTGTTTTTGATGAAACCGGGTTCTGTAGGCCGGAATTGAGTTCAGACGTAATTTTCATTGCAGTGGTCTGCTTTTTAGCTGCTACAATCCGTTTTAATGCCCTCCTGTCACTATCGGACAGGATTGTCTTTCGACCACTGTTGTGCTTTGCAGATGTTTGCCCATGCATTGTGTATGCCCTCGTGACACTGGACACAGTGCCTGTCGATACCCCCACAATGGTCGCCACTGTTGTCACTGAAGCTCCAACCAGACGGGCACCAACGATCATGCCTCTTTGGAAGTCTGTCAGGTCGCCCATTTTACCGCACCACTTGCACACCACGACACTCACAGGTGAACTGGGTACTGCTGACGGAAGAGGAAGGTCCACATGACACATTGAAAACAAAACACGATCGGCAACCGCAACACGTGGTGTACAGTGGCGGGCCACACTTACGTGTCCTGTATGACGTGTTTTTAGATTTTTTGTCCAACCCCTGTATGTAGATTTGTATTAAAAATGAATTTCTGATTAGTTGAATTTTAAAATAGGCTGGCAACATTGACAACTAAGGTGTTTGCGGACGCGGACACCCAAAATTTTCTTCTACTGTCTTGAATGATGTTTAAGCTAAGTTTGGGGCAGATACGGCATGGAAGTAGTTTTTTAAATGATTTTTAAAAAAGTTGTTAACACTGAGAACTTGGCAACCCGGAAAATCTCTCATATACCAAAAACTATTTGTAATCTAGGTTTCATTTAAATTGAATTTCTTCTTAATTGCCTATATAAAAGTAATTCCATTTACAACATTAGCCTACGGTCTTCCTCTGGTCAAATCGATAAACATGCAGTTTGCTGCAACGTACGAGGTTTTAACTGGAAAGTCCGCCATTTTTTCCCTTTCAGTAATTAGATAATTTTGGGTGACAAAAATTATAGATACGAGGTACCAATGTTTCACCCTCGATACATATAATAATAATAAATCACAGCCATATTCAATCCCCTACTGGATAAGGCCTATCACCGAAGGGAGGAGCTGCTCCCACGCTGATCAGACGGGTTGCTGAAGCTCTCACTGTATTTTATTCACAGCAGCTCCCCAATTGTCCTCACGATGCTGGGTTAACACCGACACTTTTGAGCCCCCACCGGGAATCGAACCCGCGACCACTCGCACTGAAGTCGAGCGCGCTACCGACTAGGCTACGCGGGAAGCTCACACATTATATAATGTCCTGTCTCCCAACACGTCTGGTCCAGCGTGGGAACAGTACACCACCTCCTCCCTCCGGAATAGGCCTCATCCAGTAGTGGATTAAATATGGTTGTGAATTACTAATATATAATATCCATATACTTCACATCTGTTTATCATATCATCATTATTATTCAGCATTAAGGTCAAATTTCCGCTGCTTGCTTCGAAAATCTCAGGAATCGTAAAAGGCTTCCGAAAAGAAGTTCACTTTTCAATGGGCAGGTGAGTGTGAACAGGGACTATAATCGTTTATTGTTAAATGGACGTACGTCCATTTTTTCGCGTATATTGAATTTTGGAATCCACCATATTGTTGTTCTCGCTGCAGCACTTCAGATGTTGAGAAACTGCACGACTACTTACATTCTACAACGTTGCTTTGGTGTAATGAAATTTCTATTATTTAATGGCTATCTGCCAAGAAAACTATTTTTACCACTTTCAATTTGACGAAAATGAAAATGTCCATAAATAAATAATTCCATTGTGATTGCTCCAAGTCATCTTCCACTGCACCTTCGGCAACCAACACTGCAGTGAAACAATGTGGGTTGCATGCCGGACAGGCTGACAACGAAATCTTGAACTTTTCGTCTATATAGGATTATTTAAACAAAGCGTTCTATTCTATTTCAAATGTGAAAGAACTACTATATTAGATTTTGTGGAATTAATTATCGGTTTAGAACTAGATGAAAAATCAAATGTAACGTACAGAACGTAGGGATAAAATATTTCCAACGAAGAAAAGAACCACGTGCACTTTTTTTTTTTCTCTCGCCGTGTCGTTACAAGATGTGAAGAGTAATCACCAGGGTTAGGATTTTAGGTGCGCACATATTTCTTGTAGGGCAAATTAGAGGTCTCTGAAGGAACCTTCCAACATTTCGCCTCACTCTGCCCATAATTCCCATTTCTCCGCTTTTACTGTTACTTTTTATTATTTTTCACGGCACATTTTATAATTTACTCTTGCATTTCATTTGTATTACTTATCATGAGAGTGAACACAGGATTGAAGGGAAAGAACAACTGTAACAATGAAGAATTCCACTCGATGGCACATGTTAAAAGTAAATTGGGTCTACTTGATCTCTCTGTAAGGAACAATTATTTGTAACAAATTTTACGTCAGTTGTGAGCAGAGTGACAGATATCGTGTAGGGTGTCTACTATTTATTATTATTTTACAAGTAATTTCACTGGAATCAGTTGTCTCCTATTGTTGAATGGAAATTTGTTGCTTAACTAGTGCAAGATTTTTGTCATGCTGAACATCTCCAAATCCCAATTTTTCGTTCTGCCTCACGAATTCAAGTGAATTTCATCGAAACTGATGTAACTGTTTGTAATACGCGTACGATGCATTGTTTGCGATTCAAGGAATCACGTTAAATTAAAAACATCAGCGAGACCGCATACAACATATTTCCAGCTTGAAGCATAAAAAAACAGGACTCTTCAATCTCGAAAGCTCTATTACGAAATGCCTTTAAGCAGTGTTAATGGAAGATCCAAAATTCAATGTGTTCGAATTTTCAAATAGCAAGACATTACGGTTATTTGTTCCTTAATCTAAACAAGTTGCTTTCTACGTAAAGAATATTATTTATCTGTGCCCTCGTACGCATGCAGACAAAGGGACAAATACCAGCAATCAAACATTTTCTAAAATCGAAAATAAACAGTCAAATTATTTGAATTCAAGAAGTAAACACGTTGATTGTTACTATGGAATTCAAATATCTGCATCTATGACAGCTTAATAATGGTACTATACTATTAAAAAGTTATTAAACCTGCTATCAATAACTGGCTCCAAGACATAGGTTTGTTGCAGTTCCATGAAAATTTCAAGGTAGTGTAACTTGGTAGTGGGCGCTTTCGACTATCGTAATATAATATTGGCAAAGGATTATGCCCTCTGGAACAGCTTAATTAGTAATTAGTTTGTTACTCTCGCTGAGTGGACCATTGTCAAGTGTGTGTTTTTCTTTATTAGTTTACCTATGTCCGAGGCAGCCAAAAATTTTATAGGGAGGAAGAGAAAGTGAGGGGGCCACATGCCACTGATTTACAAAATTCTGGTCAGGAGAAACGAGTCTCGAGAGTAGGCCCGATGGTTGGTTATTACTCAGCTTTTATTAATTATGTTGATTTGAAGGATACCACTGAACCGGATCTATGCTGCAAGTAGCAAAAGACCACAAAGAAGTTGAATTACCACTGTTAAACTGTGCTTCAGCACCTGGCAATTACACGAAAAGATACAAAAAGAAAAAGCTTTTTGTCGCATGCACTAAACGAGGAACACATGACACATCTCTTTAACTCCTCCAAGTAGACTCATAAAGGAAACTGTGACTAATGAAGGAAATCTATGATAAACGTGGACGTTGTGTTCAATGGCTGGATGTAAATTCAATCATCCACTAAAATTGCAGAGCCTATCGCCCTAAAAAGGTGTCACTATGGTGATCTACATGCTTGATCTATTATTGCATTACGATCTAGTGAGACTATCGCAGTTAAACGACATTGTGACAAACTTCAATGAAGTAGAGATGAAAATATTATCGTCCTTAAGTCCCACGATATACTGTCCAGAAACATAACTAGTTAGAATATAAGGCTGACACACGTTGATTATTTTCTAGCTCTTGTACCATCGATTACCACTTCTTTCACCATCTGGAGAGACTTAAAAAATGATGCTGATACCTAATGGGGATTTGAAATCATCTGAATTCCTCCATTTTAAGGAAACTTCTATAAGGAAGTTTCTCTCCTTCAATCACAAAATTTGATCAAATATACCCCCTGGATAGAACTTCGATTGTCATTGCAAATCTGATACGTTGCGACGTCATTTGTTGATATATTACCTCATTTGTGACCATGCCTCGCTACTTTTAGGGATTGGGTGTGTGTTCATACTTTTTTTTTTCGTAGATAAAATTAATTTTATGGGCGGTATCAGCACTGACACGCCCGTCCCGATTTTTTTTTTTAAAGACGCATAGTATCATTCCTCGAATAACGATATTTTCCCCATTACCTGTCGTTTTCTTTTCAAAAAATTGATTTTTACATTAATTTGAATTCTATTTAAGGTTTTTAGGCAACTTTGGCTCAGGTTGTGATGTGAGAATTGACGTAATGAATTAAGTGGGTGAAAACGGGACAACCCTGAGAAAACCCACGCACACGATGTTTGTCCACAAAGCCCACATGTCATGAGCTGGGGTCGAAACGAGAACCCCAAGCACCAGAGGTGAGCGCTCTACCACTGAGAAACCGACGCTCCATTGACTCGTGTATCACAAATTTTGACATTTTGAAACAGCACATTTTCAAGGGCAATATGATTAATACAACTCGCAAATGTTTCTTTAATTTGCTCAGATGTTCTACAATAGCCCCATACTGAACTCATACGGATAAGTGTCTCAGTCATTTCTAAAGAAACGGTGTTTCATTTGTATTTATCATGGTGTTGCTTTCTATGATATTTTAAACGACAGACACGTAAAATTAATCATACTTTTTAATATACCCAAAAAATTAAGTTGGGCATGAAAAACGAACAACCATTTAACCCTAGAATCGTAACGCTGAGTAATATTTGCTAATACGACGCTCTCTTTTGACATTTCACAGAAGTGGTGGGGGTTAGCTACGCTTCCACTCAGTACACATGCCTGCTGAAACGGATGGTAGTATTAATTACGACAGCTGAAACGGATTACCGGATCATTTGGGTCAAGCTTAGGACCGGGTCACTGGTCTATGCTTGGAACCTGATCTGAGCCGGTGACCCAGAGCGCAAAGCAAAGTTTTAATACTTTTCATATTAGACACTGTTGCGTTTGAACAGTATTTCTTTCAGACCGAGCCGCCGTAGCTCAATGGTAGAGCTTTGGCGTAACGTTCGGGAGGTCGTGGGTTCAATCCCAGCGGCCGACCTCCTGACTGAGCTTTTCCCAGACTTTCTCCTCGGTCACAGCAGACAAATCCCGGGATAGAACCTTCAACTTAGGCCCTGGCCACACTTTCCAGCAACCTTGACCTCCTATCCCGGCCTGAGCCTCATATGCCTAAAGGCCATAAATAAAATTCAAAATCAAAGTATTTCTTTCAGGGGTCCCGGGAACTGGTAGTATTACCTCCAGTGCACGAAAAATACGACGCCGAAAAGTGCCTAACAACATAATAATATATAGAAATAGTCTCTCATATATGGTGCGGCGGGGGATACCCCGGAGTGTCAGGCTATTCCTTAAGTCGGGTCATTCTGGTCAATCGGGTCGAGTTTCGGACCGGGTCGTGACTCGGTTTCAGCTCTGTTCACTACTCTCGTGTAGTAATAACACGTTTGACTCATATCACAAGCAATTAATTTTATTTATTAACTAAATGCAAAACTGAACTCTGGAGGAAATTAGGAATTTTTGAAACTGGAACTTCAAATTCTCCATTTCCTGCTTTTTTTTTCGCCAGCCGGGCAAAAACATTACATATCTTCATCAAAACTAACTTAGAACTTTTACGCGTCTGGGCTGGGTTGCAAGAAAATACTTAAGTGTAAAACCTGACTTAACTCGGACCATCGAGCTCTACATAACACTGGAGTGACGGCTTATTGTTAAAGATAGACACCAGAACAAACGTTTAAACTTGTTTGTCCACTTCCAGTTTAATCCAATGTGGACCAAATGTTCAGTTCTAACTCAGTTTTATTCGCTATTTATCGTTGTGCGGCCCGTTTTTTGATTTAAGTAGTCACTCCAGTATTATGTAGAGTTCGATGGCCTGCGTAAGACAGATTTTACACTTAAGTATTTTTCTTGCAACCCAGCCCTGGGCTCAAAGGACTGCTTTTCTTTTCGTATTTACTTATTTAATCTGGAACCTGTAATTAGAGTATTAAAGTGGATTGCCAAATAAAACTTCGTTACTTTCTTAAACCCAAGAGATCTACTCTTTGGACTGCCTTTGCAAAAGTATGTTATGAGATCTCGGGATGACTCTCGCTTTCTCTCTCTCTCTCTCTCTCTCTCTCTCTCTCTCTCTCTCTCTCTCT
>JAGDQP010000979.1:43445-84317 GCA_022664845.1 Lepisma saccharinum | reverse complement strand
TCTCTCTCTCTCTCTCTCTCTCTCTCTCTCTCTCTCTCTCTCTCTCTGTGTGTGTGTGTGTGTGTGTGAGTGAGTGAGTGAGATCATGGGTTCAATTCCCACAGGGGTTCCTTGGACGGAGTAGTCTGGAGTCCACCTTACCAAAAAAAAAAAAGTATGCCCCATCGTTAGAAGCTCACCAGCTTGTTAGGACATTAATAATAATTCAATCGATCAGTGCATTATGGAAAGCACATATCATCCTTTAAATATAATGAAATTCACAAATATATTCACATTCCTTAACACAAATGTAATCTATTTTCTCAGTCTCAGTTGAACTGAGTCTTTTTTAAAAGAGAGAAAACAGCTATTCATTTAACATCTACATCAAAAGCTAACGCAAATCTTTAGTCCTATCTTAGAGAAGATCAGTTGTGTGAAACACTTTTGCGCAGGGCTTAGCACCCGTCCTCTCGTATAACGCTCTTCACTCCGAACATCTTCAAAGCTTCAAGTTTCTGTTCATTGATCACAGCTCCCAAGGTCATCCCAAAAGCTCACTGAAGCTACCATTGTCATCAAAAGAGAACATAAACCAAAGACGGATAACCAGACAAAATCAGGACACGGAAAATGTATACTTTTTCTAAAATCCACCTTGACTAGAGAAGCTTCCCATATCTCAGCAGGATAAGAAAATACGAACATGTTTCTTACATTCAAGCATACCCAAAAGCAAATTTATAATACGACAAGAAAAAGAATGTGACGTTGGTGTCTTGTTAACATAAAGGCCAACACACCGAAAAGTAAAAACTCATCTCTGTGTATCAAGATAAAGGTTGGGCTATTGTGCTGTTACTTTACTTCGAATTACAAATAATTTATCTATAGTTTATGAACGATACAGTATTAGGTCCTTGTACTATTTTTAATATGTTCTGTAAACAAAGTAACTTTGGAATGAATAGCGTGACCTAGTGCCATAGCCCTCTCCCTTAATTGGGTGTTTTCCTAACGAATTTTGAAACAGTGACGTGCCAAAATGACCAGGTTCGTTTCTTTTGATGCCTTACAGACACCGAAACGAAGTTAAAGTCAGTTACCTGTCCCGCGATGCCTAATGATTACGACCGCGAACTTGAGAACGTAATTGGAGAGGCAAGCAGTTTCGAGTCCTACATTTGGCCATACTCACTGAGAATTTCCACGGATTTCCTGTTTCTCCAAGCGAATATCGGTACAGTATTTAGACAAAGGTCCTGGTCGGTGCTCGTCGTGAGACATAATAGCTCAAGCTTGCGACGGACGTAGGTCGTAGCTGCTTGTCCAATTCAGAAATATGTACAGACATTTTCTACGACAATTCTCAACTTAAGAGTCGCGAACTACTGGTGGTTCCAGAACGGGTGTTTGGCCATTCAACAATGGTTGATTTCAACAATGAACAAAAAGAAAATGAAAAATCGGCACACGTAGAACTCTTGAATTACTTACGAACTTTCTTCCTTGAAAGTTTGAACTCTCTAGCATTGAATTTGTGGGAGCAACACTGAAATTTCGTGCAACGATAAAAATACATTAGACATATACAGAGATAGTGCTGCCATCTCTTGTCGAATATATTGGCTTTACATTCCTCTTAAGGATAATTTGGAGAAAGGGCAAAAGGAAGTCTGATGTCCTGGCTTTTCTGATGTTAGGTTTGTCGTGGTATGATCTGCTGATTCAGATAAAGGTGGATTATGGTCAGTTCGGAGTCTGTACTGATATGTGTAACCAAGTCCTTGTGTTCTAAGCTACTAGTCGATTTTATAAAATGTCTGTTGATATGTGTTACTGAAAACTGAGTTCTGTTTTATGTGTTATGTTGCGGAGAACTGAGTCTGAATAAAACAACAGTTTTTGAAGTACACTTAGTAATTGTTTGTCACTTGTAGATAAAGTCGGGAGGAAAATTACTAGATGTGGGCCATGGTTTTGGAAGTAACAAAAAAGTTACTTTGGAGTAAACTAGAGGTAACAGGTGTGTGGGCTTGTATTGAGCACAGAAATGGTTCAAATTCAGCAGGCCTACTTTGATACATTATTTCAAAAGAAAAGTATTGGTGCACAAACTCGTAAGTAATTTTAACGAGCGGCCATAGGTGAGTTGTTATAGAGTGCTGGCGTCGCATTCGATAGGTTCGTGGATGGAATCACACGACTGGCCATCCTGACTGAGGTTTTCTAGTTTTCCTCAGTCCCACCAGCCTCATGCTGGAATGGTACCTTAATTCAAAGCCCTGGCCGCTAACTTTCCCATTGTTGTCCCAAGCCTTAGGCCATAGATGCCTGTTAGGCTTAAATTAATTCAAATTTAAATTTGTAAGTAATTATACTTTCTATCACTCTTCTTCCAGAGCTCGCTTGAGCCATGACTAGTCTCATTATCGTCAATTGTCTGGGTTTGTGGACATGAGTGATTCTTAGACGAAAAAAACAACACTAACAAGGGAACCCTTTTTGCTGTTCAGCGAGTTTTGACTTCGGACATGTTTTTGGAGTTGGATCTTATTTGAAGTATATAGATAGCGAAAATAACACGCATAGACTCGCACTCTGTCATATATTTGTGTCCCGAATAAGTCGAGTCGTGAAATGTGAGCGACTTTTAAGCAGCAAAATCAACCTTGAAGATGAAACTTTATATTAACTAAACGAGTCATCAGATGCATTTCCGTAGGTACTTTTACGTGTAGAACACAAATTTCACCATGACAATGTTCGAAAATTGTATGTTTTTTATACAAACTAAAGTTTATGATCGAAAAAGAACAAAATTCCATAGAAAGTAATGCTGTAAAGGAACAACAATACAACTGTGGGAAAGAGGATCAGGGGATTACAAATACTTAAAAAATAATGGTTTCTAATATCTTTTGGGGGGGCCTAGGGCGCTTGCAATCACTAAATCATTGATCGACTGCACGGTTTTTAAGAAAGAAGCGAAGCGGAGGAGCGAGCATAGCAAAAATGCATAGCAAAATCGTTCCGATTCCCTGCGGTGTCGCAATTTGGCGACCCCTGCAAGGCCTGGGGGCTCCGTTACGTTCTTAAAGTTATTCTTAAAAAAAAAAGGATTATTATATGTTGTAATTATAAGGAAAATCAGAATTCGAACTTTCATATCCTAAATAATAACGAACTTGATCTTTAAATAAAAACGAAAACGTGAAATGATGGAGAACAATTCATTGAATCACTTTTTAATGAAAAATCAAAGAAAGTGAAATCTGTTTAGATTAAAAAACAGTGAAGCTTATCTTAATTTTTAGAACTTGTTAATTCACTATAATTAGTATTATTGTTTAACTGTTTCATTCTATCGTGCATACCACAGTTATTTAAAATATCTCTTTCAAAAAATTAATAGTAAGCGTGTACATTAAATAAGATGTTTGAAACAAATATAAGATGTGACATGACAGACGAGAATTTATTTTGGTAAGTATTTAAAAAAATGTTTACTGTTCTAATTATTAATTATAATTTTAGTTTGTAATATAGTTATGATAATGTTTGTATGGTAAGGGGCATTGAAAATGTACGTAAAGGAAGAGAGCGCAGGAGAAGCGAGAATGTTGCAATTTTGTTCCGGAATTACACACCAAAGAGGAGAGGGGAAGAAAAAATTTACGTACGAAAGTAAAAATTCAAACTGAAAATAAACGTCTTCAGTATTATTTAAAATGTCCGCATTAAATAACCGTATAGTCGATCAGTGGTTTAGCGATTGGAAGCGCCCTAGACCCCCCAAAAGGTATTGGAAACCATTATTTTTTTAAAGTATTTATAATCCCCTGGCCTCCCATTCCCCTTTCCCATAGTTGTGTTGTTGTTCCTTTACGGCATTACTTTCTATGGAATTTTGTTCATTTTCGATCACAGACTTTAGTTTGTATAAAAAACATAAAATTTTCGAACATTGTCATGGTGAAATTTGTGTTCTACACGTAAAAGTACCTACGGAAATGCATCTGATGACTCGTTTAGTTAATATAAAGTTTCAGCTTCAAGGTTGATTTTGTTGCTTAAAAGTCGCTCACATTTCACGACTCGACTTATTCGGGACACAAATATATGACAGAGTGCGAGTCTATGCGTGTTATTTTCACTATCTATATGCTTCAAATAAGGTCCCAAAAACATGTCCGAAATAAAAACTCGCTGAACAGCAAAAAGAGTTCCCTTGTAAGTTTTAGTTAAACACAGTATGTTTAGTCTTCCTTTGGAACTTACCTGGAGCACGGAGAATGGTAAATAATTGGAACAGTGACTAGATGACAGAGAGCACAATTCTATGGATTGTTACAAGGTAAGAACTTGAATGTCTAAATTATTTTGGACATCATTTTCGATAACCCATGATTGCATTCTATTAAAGCTTACGAAACAGTTGTGTATCTAAGAAAAGTAAACTAAAAGTAAAATAATAAAATGTTAGTGAAGTTGTTCAAATTAAAGCGAAATTGAACTTCAGTAGTTCTATTCTGTACGCTTACATGAAGAGAATTAGTACATTAAAACATATTTCCGCCCCACTACTGACGCATTAAGGCAGGCAATGATACGCATAGCTTTTACTATTCCCTATATCCGATATAAAATTTACGTATGAAACGTATAAATTTCTTAAAAGCAAGACTTGCTAGACCAAGACCGCTACGGTCCTGGTCTTGCTTTTCCTCATCACTAATTGTAGGGCGTTCGTACATTAAAAGAAATATGCGAAAAGTCAAAATGAGACGACAGGAACAGCGTGTTATGTTCGGTGAAGAGGTGGGTGAAAAAGCGCACGTGCAGAAACCGGCGATGGAGTGGTGAAGTCGGCAGTGGAAACTGAGGAATAATCGAAACAGGCATATTAAGAATAACAATATCGTAAACATTACAATACAGCGTCCCAATTCACCGAGATCTAACGGTCAAAGTAGTGGCCGGACATCCTAACAGCGTGTATACGTGCTGTGCCTCCAGTCATAGTCAAGTACCATCTTGAGTCGAGTATGACTAGTAGGAGAGTACGAGGCGGAGGAGAGTGTAAGCAATGGTGATACTACCATCACCGTTACGTCTCCGACAATTCCACACTGAGCAGCGTAAAGTAAGTGGTATGCAGAACAAGGGTTAGGACAAAAATAACAGTAAGTGAATAGCGGTTACATACCTAAATATGCTGCGGGACGAGTCAGTACCGTCAGATGCTCAACGTGGTTTCTATTCATGACCACACATAGGGTCTGAGCCTGAGATGCATAAAGGCCATAAATTACATTCAAATTCAAATCACCACAGATCCTTCCGCTTTCCGTCGTAGAGAATTACATGTTGCTAACACACCTGGGTGCTCCGAAGTTTATGACACGCGGCTCGTACGTACAAGGTTCAGTAGTGCATCATCCTGAGCCAAAGTTGACTAAATGCCTTAAATAAAATTAAATTCCTTTAGTGCATGAATGTCAGCGATGGATGTTGCATATACCTAGAGAAAGTCAAAGTCGAATGATCGAGCACGCAGTTACTGGACCAGTGGACCTCCCCGACCATCGAGTGCCCGCAGTACATGTGGTCTATGCATTACCGTACCGTCGATACCTTGAAAACGGGGCTGCACTCCATCGTCCACTAACCACATTCGCTGACGATCACAGAGGGGCTCCAGCATAGTAGGTACAACGTCTTACAGGAAATTGAGATAATCCTCATCGGTTAGTCTGTTCGATCCGACTACCCTGTTACCATTCACCAATGATGTTTGCCCATACATTGATGGAAAAGCGCTGACGATGTTTCGCCGGTAACGGGCGGATTTTTACCAGCCCACATGTGTGTGTTGCAATAAATATTCCATCCCTCGTAAAGCTGACCTCGTTTTCATGAAGAACAAGTTTTCCCGCAAAGGCTTTATGCCAGTTGAAGTGAGACCCAGGAACAATAAAACCAGTAAATTCTCATGTCCCACGAAAACACGAGTTACTAGGTTTGAGAAAAGAACGGTAGTACTTGTCGGAGAACTTGCGTTCCCGACTTACGAAGCTTCTCTAAATAACAGTGACATTTTATTACCTCCTGATTTTTGCGATTCTGATTTCATTTCTCTGTCCTTAAGAACCAGATGAATGTTATTTTCTCTAAAGTTATAACGAATTCAATTGAGTTCAAGATTCATTTCGTTTTCTTTAGGAAGTTCGACTACATTGTCATTAAAACTACGAAAACAATTTTATATCATCTAAGAGGTAAATTTTCGGATCAAGTATTAAAGCTGCTCATTTCATTGTCCACTTCGTAAGCTTTAAAGAGAATTTCTCTCTTTGATTCAAGTGAAAACGAAGCACGCTCAGACTTACGATTGTAGCTAACTGCTATTGAGCCTAACCACCAACTTCATGGCACGCCCAACTACCACACTATGAGCATGAAATATTTCATTTAAATTTCAATCTTTGGTTCATTAGATTATTTAGCTTTTGACACAACACAGTGGCTTCTTCTTTAATTCAATTTAATTTCTGAGTTCCGTGAAGTTTGAGCGAGTCCCGTACTTAAAACCCAGAGATCACTGGTCAATTATATAAGTTTTCTGTATATATATTTTCAATTAATCTTTGTTCACCCTTTTCTCTAGTACAAAACAAAGTAACTGTCAATTCTAAGTAAAGATACATTTTCACCAAATCACTACAGACTGTTTACACTTTCGAACATTATAATGGATACGAAGTGCTCTAGAAGTGTGACAGTGTTGTTTGTGCCGATCCAAGTCCACGACCATGACACTAGAAAACGGTAACTGAGTTAACGACATACATACACTGGACTTCGTCAAAGTCAAGACCAGTGTAGGCACTATTAAAATCCACTGGACGGCGATCGTGCTGCAAAGATAGTGTAGTTACTTTGTATATTTCCTAGTTATACGTTATTTGTTACATTTTACTTATAAAGCTCAGTTGTATTTATTTATATTTTGATTACTTAAATCTCAGTTTTAAAAAATGTGCGAGATGATGCACTTTAACACGCTCAATTTACCACTATGATTACGGATTCATGCAATATGATAATAGAACGATTGAAAAGTGTCGCAATTAATAATAACCACTGGCGTTATAGGCCGAAAGGTCCTGAGCCTACCCCAACGCCAACTGTCCGCGGTTGGTGGATATGCGTCCACCTGAGTGACGACCGGGGGGTCAGCACTGCGCGTCACCTTGACCACGAACACGCGTATCGGGGGCTTTCTAGACCAAGTGGTTGTCACGTCTTTATTCACGCGATTCCTCAGTTTGCCTCACGACGCTGGGTGGACGCCGAAAAGAGGGGGGAATTGAACCCGGTACCACGGACAAAAATCCAACGCTCTAACCGCTAGACTGTCCAGCCCCGCGTCGCAATTACTAAACAAAAGTAAATCCGTACCGAATCACCAATCCAGAATTGAACGAAAATGAATTTAGAACAAGCAAAACTAAATAAAAACAATGTCAACATAAATACTAAACACTACAATATCAACTTAGTAACATTCTAAAGTATGTTAATTCCATGACAAATCGATGTGTAGCCTATACCTAGTGCTGTCGTAAATGCTGAAAAAAAAAATCAACAGTAAAAGAGCAAATGACATCTGCAACAATTTATTAGGAAAGTAGATGTACGACGTAGTTTAAAAAAAGTGAAACAAAATTTAGGAAATTACTACATACAAACACAAACAAGATGAAAATATTTAAAGAAGTTCCTCCATGAAATAAAACGGTCAGAATATCAACCATAAATTTAAAGGAATAACACCTGATAGGCCCCCTCGAAGTTCCCTGGTAGTCTGGTAACATCCCGAATTACAAAGTTATATTATTATTATTATTATTATTATTATTATTACTTCTTTCATACCTACCACCTGAAAAAGATAACTTCGAAGAAGATGCACTGCCTGAAACTCGGATAGCACTTGAACGCTCTTGCATCATAAAACTCCTTACAGCTGTGTTGGGAATTGAATTTCCCAAACAAGACTCGGTTCAAGGAAGAAACGACAATGTAAATTGGAAGACCGAAAAACCTTTACTAGGTAATGTCGCACAGACTAAATATTTCCGAGTCCTGACTTGCCACACACAAGCCTAACTCGTTAGAAGTAATGGTGTAATGCTAATAATAGTTTAATGTCAGATAAAGGTCTTATTCAAATTTCTTCTGTACTCAGTCATTCAAAAAACAAGAGAGAACACTATTATTTTTATTATTATTAAGTCACTATTTGTTCGGCATACGGGTCGAAACGGGACGAGAAGACTGGAGAACGGAGGAGATTGGTAATGAAGAACTCCATGGCCGATGTTGTAAGAATAATGAAATCGCGACTAAGGTAGCTCGGATGGGGGAGAAGCGATTATTGTTCTATCGTGGTTGGAAAGCCACAGGGAAAGAGACAGTTCGCAAGACCGATACCTCGTTGGGAAGACAATAGTAGAAGGGATTTTCGAAACGTAGGTGTTTGTGATGAAAATTGGCTTGATCTTGCCCAGGATAGATTCCTATGGCGAACATTTGTTACTGCGGCAATGAACTTAGGGAGTTCCGTTAGGCATAAGATAAAATGAATTTTATGGGCGGTAACAGCACTATGGCTTGCGCCCGTCCCGAGTGTTCCGTTAGCCATAGAGTAAGAAAGTAATTTGGTCACTATACTGAGAAAACATGTCTGCTTCTGGTATAGATTCCAACCTCCTACAGTCGGTTGGTGGTATGTACTAGGCAAAACAACAAGCAAGTAGTGCATTTAAATTGAGAAAATCGTGCCTTCACAAATTGTGAACAGAATATCGAGGATTAACCACTGACACCCGGTATCTACAATTTTTGTCGCCTGAAGTTATCTTGAAACTTTAACAACTAACCCAAGCGGTAAATTGACGGTTTACTTCTTACGAAGTTTCAACTGGAAACTTTTCTTTTTTCTTTCAATAATTAATTACAACAACTCTAGGTGATAAAAATTGTAGATACAAGGTATCAATGGTTAACCCTCGGTATGTACAGTACCAGTTATTGCTGCTCATCTGCAAATCTTTATGTAACACCTAGCTGCAACTATTAGTAATTTCTGAAGGCAGAAGTAAAATGTTTCAATGAGAAATAACATTACCTACATAAAGTACAAAAATAATCGCATGCGTATCGAAAATTTTACTGTTCACTTTCATTAGCGTTCTTTCATATTTAGGTAACATTATTAAGGTAAATCAGTATTTGAGTTTTCAGTCTAAAGCATGCAGCTGTTCCAGTCGCGATTTCATGCAAAGTTATTACTGAGACTAAAAAAAAATAACACTGTTGTAAACAAAATCAATGACACTTCAAACAATGTGTCACATGACGCGTGCTGCAATTTAAGAAAATTTAAGCTTTTCCACTAGATCACAGAGAATGGGATAACCCGCTTAAATACATCACAATAACTAGTCCCCCTTAAAATTAAGGTTAACGTGTTTCGAGAATTTTCAAATAAACTACTCGATTACAAAATAAAACAGCGGGGAGGAGAATTTTCGATGCCCCTCTACCTTGTACATACCAAAGAATAACATACTCTTATCTTCACCCATTCATTATTACCCAGCTGTATAGCAACCTCTGCAAACCAACATATCAACAAAGAATAAGTTTCTTCACTACAATACAGTCTTACATAAATAGCAAGACAACTCTTCGAGAAGATGATGGTTGAATTCTGCAATTCGAGGATTTTAAACAAAATCTTCCATTTCTCTTTCCGAATTTTAATACTTTATTTGTGTATAGCTTTTAGGCATCTAAGGCTCAGGCCGAGATAAAAGAGATGAAATGAAGTGTCGGCCACGGCCGGAGTTGAAGAAATAAACACAAATGACCGACAAAGAAATCAATTCTTCCAGTCAGAGACAAACTTCTCATACCATGACATCATATCAATGGAGCTCATTTTGCCTCTTCTTTTCTCGTTCATTCTATTAAATTAAACTTTCAAAGAGAAAGCATTCGGACTCAAGGAAGTAGTTCCTCAGACCAAAACTTTTTACAATTAATTAACATTGAAGCAGTGTAAAATTCTTCCTTGTTCTGCATTGTAAAAAAGAAAACAGGAAAAAAAAACTACAGAATGAGAGATCCACCACAGATCTGGAAATGTTCCTACCAAATGAAAAAGATGAAATCATTGACAAACATTTCCAAAATCACAATGCTTTAGCTCAGCCGTCTGCCACTAATTTGCTTCACCGCTGCTCCTAACGATCCTCCACTTCTGCCTGGATTCTTCTCCATAATCAAGCCTTTAATAAACAACCAACAGCAACGAGATTTTTAATTGGATGGACCACGTGGATTTGATGTGAAGCGTTTGGTATATCAAGATAATTGCGTTTTCCCGCAAACAATAGCGTCACCATGGATACGCAACGAACTATTGCACACAAAAAAATGACGTAGAACGTACTTCTCGAAATACCAATAGAACACAAATCGAAGTCTTCCATTCGTATTTTAAGAATAAAAACATATTTCCATACTAAAACAGAAGGTCTCGAAATGTTCTCTTCCAAACCGTTAAATGCAAACCCTGGGTAGTTTACTGATGAAAACTTTTTTCCTCTGTGTGTGAGATGCAAGTTAGTTAAAAATTTGACGTAGAATTCAGTGAAGGTAGCAATTTTACTTCAAGCCACAATCAAAATTAGTAGAAAATTTTACAAACTCAGCATTACACTCATTTACCCGTTTGCTGTTTTGAAAATCACTTTTTTCTCTCTCTCCAAAACTTCTTATGGTCCATTTCATCTAAATCAAGACAATTTTGGGGGAAAAGTGTTAATTGACCATGTCAGATTTTTTGGAAAAATTTAGTGTTTTTATGAAACATAGTGAAAGAATTTGGGGACAGAAAAAAATCGCTGACAAAGAACATCCCCGAAGTTACACACTCAGATTTGGATGAAAATTTCAGAATTAGCAGTCTTCAATTTAAAAAGAAATAGGGTGAGATCCTATGTTTCGCAGTTGCATCTAGAAGTAAATAGGTGATTGAAAACTAATGTGAGTTCGCTAGTGGAATGTACAGGGTGATACAAATGTGAACCATATAATTTCTACAGATTTGAGGCAACATAGATATAACCATATCAAATATAAATTAGACCAAATACTGCAAATTCCTGATACATGCTACATGCTGCGTTCGATATCTGGTATCCAACTAATATTTTTCAAATGGAAATAGGGACAAGTGACATGCCAAATACATCAGAAATTTTCTTAAAATGCCACTTGTGTAATTAGTTTTACTCCATTTCTCACCGTTCTCAATTAATTGCATGTTACAATTTATATTAGGTATGTATCGAGCTATCCATATGATTTCCACACAGATCACAAATTTATGATTAAACAGAACATAAATGTACTCACATGAAATATACGTGAGACCAGGTACTACATCTCTGACATATGTTACATGCTCCGTCGGCCATCTTGGATCCGCCATTGGACACCAACGCACATTGATTTCTGCGAATTTATATCAACAATTCTGCTGGCGTCGGAGTAGGCTGCGGTGCCAGTTGATTGGACCAGACACCACTCCGCTTACAAGTAATTAAAATTTACACAGAATAAATTGGAAACGATTGAAGATACGACGAAAAATTGAATCAGTGAATTTGAGAAAATTTAGATGTAATTTACATGTTACCTGCTCCTATTCCTTTAAAAAAAAAGAAGAAGAAGAAGGTTGAAACCAAGATGGCGGATCCAAGATGAGTCAGAATGCAGTACTTCGTCTCATTTACATTTGATATAGTTACATCCATGTTGCCTCAAATCTGTAGAAATTATATAGTCCACACTTAAACTAACCCAGTACATTTCACTACGGAAACCACAAAACTTCCCTATCACCTAGTTGCTTCTAGATGCAACTGCGAAACGTAGGAGCTCATCCTGTTTCTTTTCACGTTGAAGATTGTCAATTTGAACGTTTCATCCAAATCTTGAGTGTGTAACATTGGGCATGTTCCTTGTGAACGCTTGAAAACTGGAGCACAATGACTGTTCTTTTGAATAATGAAAACTGTCACATATTTCACGTAATTCAAATACTATAAGAGACAAAAAGATTGCGACCTTTTTTGTTTTAAAATGCCTCAAGAGCTCTTTCATTTGCGCTATGAAAACGGTAGATTGACTACAAGGAGAATAAGCTATATTAAAATAAATAAAAGGAATGAAAGAAAATAATTCTTTTTTTTTATCCCGGAAGAAATGCGATGATGACAAACATACGGAGAACGAATGTAGATCATACCAGAAAGCACATTACGACTAAAATAGTAAATATATATTTAATATTACGTATGTATTTTGTTCTTACAAGCAAACATACTGATGGGGCAGAAAAGTATATATTCTTTTCTTCCGTCATGATTAGAATGTCAAAGAAAGTGCGAATGCAAATTTTGGCCACTCGAGTGCAATTATTTGGGGAGATATCGATTATATAAAAGTAAAATTCTGTCTGGAAAGTAATAAAAAAATGTAGAAATATCCTTATGTTCTTAAATTGCTGAAAGAAATTGAAGATAAATACACAGTAATGAGTACTGGGTGGAAGGCGCTTACCTGTTGAAGGGATGTTCTTCATAGCCGCAATCTTGAAGTCCGCCATATTAAATCTCGATTCATTTTCTTAAATGGGAAAGGGGTTTGAAATATGGGTCCATAACGTTTGGGTGCAAAACAGTTTATCCAAATAGGTTAATCAACCAACATATGTTATAATGTATTTCATAACTAGAGTCCGGATGTTTCGGCACTAAAAACATGAAACAGGCACTGAAGTCACAAAAATAGGTACTAGAAATAGGCAAAAATGCAACTGAACTTGTAAAACTTCCGCAAATAATTTGGCACTAACCGAATTGCAGTCGGAGTTTCAAATGGACCACCCATCGATTTGGCAATTTATAGATGTATTTCGAAGGGCCCAAAAAAACAGGACTTAGTGTACAAGGCAATGCTTCGAGGAGAAGAGCCGCCCAAGAAATAAAGGATGAAAGAATTCACCACATTGTAACAAATCTTGAAACTGTTGATATTATTGAATACTTGCCGGGTTTGGCCCATAATTCAGTTATGGAACGATAATGTAGTAGTGAATATAAAGTAACGCAAAATAAATTATTCCATATCTATATCAGTTCTTGTTCCAACTGTTGATTCCTTTCAAATATTTGTTCCGAATACGTAGTAATGGACAGTAACGCAATGTTATGAATAGCAATGTAGTTATGGATATGCAAAATGCCTATTCCTTTACGTTTAATATGAAGAAAACTTGACGGCAGTTTATTTTGGGGTGTCAGAGGCTGCCTACAGCAATTTAATTTTGCCTATTCCGCATATTTCAATGTAAAAGGCCTATATAAATGCCTATTTTTTTATGAAACCTGAAATAACTTTTTACAAATATTTCCCTTTATTTTCAACAGGTAGAGACAAGCTCTGCGTGATATGCAGAAACTTTGCTTTGCTCAAGGTGTTAAGTCTAATTTTTACCAAATTATTTGTGGATGTTCTAAAGATTTTTTTACCTTATTCGCAATTTATAGTGCTTAAACATCCGGGCTCTATTTACGAAATACATTATAACCTATTTAGATAAAGGGTCACTCTACAGACAAGTGGTGGCCGCTCGACTATTTTTTATTTCCTTCATATTTGGTACATTGAATGCCATATACAAGCGAAGTTGAAAACAATTTTTTGAAATTATATATATACTGTATATACGTATATATTGCCCATAGTTCATGCACAGGGTGTTTAAAAAATAGATTCTGCAAAATGTTTTGAATATATCGAAACATGAAGTTACACATATTTCACAAAACAGCTGAGATATTTGAATAGTTCAAAAACATTTACAATATAGACATATCAGAGAATATTTAAACTATGTCTTTAAGTTCTAGCCTCAAAACGGCTATCGGACAGCGTGGTTTAAAAAGTTGTAAATTATAGTAGAAATTCTCATTTTCAAATATTTTTTCCCTGATTAAATGGAAAGAAATAACAAGCCGTTTACTTTGTTATTCTTATCTACTATTGTCACTATAATGACAGAAAAAAATAACTTCCTGTGCAATTTCCTTTTCTTGATAACGAGACTTGAATGTCATAATATGTCAAAGGAAAAACTGGTAAAAAAGCACTCATCTCCGATCTGATGATATGAACTCTTTCTGAGTGCCAAGCCTCTTTTTTTTTTTTTTTTTTTTTCAAGTTCACAGCCATGTCATGCGAAGAGATGTTATTTAATAGAATTCATTGCCCTACATTATTCCTTAAGCAGTAGATAGAACAAAGCTGAAATAGCTCTGTGCACCAACAAAGAACGAAAAACAATCTATTTGTGATTAAGGCACGTGATTTAAATGATTACGCTGATAGAATACATTATTAATAATAGCCTCTTTTTTAATGATAATTTGTATTGACATGACTATAGCTTTTGAAGCAACTTGAAGAAGCTGTATTTCATAGAAGGGTTTGATTAACAGAATTAAACTTTCACGGGTTTTAGAATA
Source organism: Lepisma saccharinum (assembly GCA_022664845.1). Taxonomy (NCBI): domain Eukaryota; kingdom Metazoa; phylum Arthropoda; class Insecta; order Zygentoma; family Lepismatidae; genus Lepisma; species Lepisma saccharinum. Next base: position 69,666 of record JAGDQP010000979.1, on the reverse strand, counting down.
AACAAATAAACTTCTATGTGATATTTTGTTCATATACTCGCTCCCACTTTTGACTTACAACCCCTCAAATCTTGACAAATTTGTGCTTTTATGAAATTGATGTCTCGACATCAAGAAAAGGAAATGACACGGAGTGCTGTCCGATAGCTGTTTTGAGGCAAGAACTTAAAAAGACATAGCTTTAAATATTCCTTAAGATGTCTATATTTTAAATGTTTTTGAATTATTCAAATATCTCAACTGGTTTGTGAAATATGTGTCGCTTTATGATTCGCTGTATTCAACAAAATTTGCAGAATCTCATTTTTGAACACCCTGTATATCCTGAACTATGAGTAATAAAAAAAAATATAGACTGTTTTCAACTTCGCTTCTATATGGCATTCAATGTACCAAATATGAAGAGAATCAAAAATAGTCGAGCGACTATTTTTTTATTTTATTTGTCGAAAATCTCTGAAATGACTAAAATTTTTGAACCGAACGTCCTGCTCATGAAATGTATCATTCTGGGCTAGAATTTGAAGAGAAATACGTTTCTGAAGACAGTTTTGCCGGAAATATATTATTGTGGGAGAGAAGGGCATATGCCACTTCTATATGGGTAATGATGCAAAAGCGTGAAAACACCCATTTCGTTTTGAAATAACGGAAAAAATGAAACCCAATTGGGTACAAATTCATATCGATAGGGCACTATACCCAGGAACAATTTGTATGCATTTAAGTTTCAAAAGGGAATTAGAACTTAGTTTAGAAAAAATATTTTCGCAGTGTCAAAATTTAAGTGTTTTGTGAGCAACTGTAGCAAATTGCATGGAAATATCTCGAAAACTTTCGTTTTTACAGGTCTGTTTCTCAGTTACACGAAGTAACAAACAGTTATGTATGTAAGATACTGGTTCGTTGGGTCATGGTTAATAAGAGCACTCACATTACTGGCGTGTCTCTTGCTTTGCTTTTAATAAACTTCAAGTTATTTTCAGACGAACAACGTAGAAAGTTGCTCTCCTTCACTTCCAAATATGAAGAAATGGAACATCCAAACGAACACTACGCAAAAATTTAGAAACTTGTTGAAATTCGAAGTTAAAAACCTAAAAATCCTTCCACATCATAGCTGTTTCATTATCTTTATGCTCGTGCACTGATTTAACGCCTTGTTAACGTGCAGTGAGAGACGTTGCCACCAATCCAGAGCATCATTCGAAGCGCAATAAAACAGCGGGAGGTTTGATTTATACAGTAGACTCCAGACCATCTGATCAATGAGTCATTAAAAAAGAACAAAGTAAAAACAGCACAGGGAAGGAAAATCCCCTTTCAAAATAATATCTGTGGAAGTTCCTAACTGAATAGTTCAAGTAACTCCCTGCATGTCAACACATTTTATAAACTGTACTTCACTTCATTCATACAAATAAAAATATGAAGAATAATGAAATTTCTTCATTCTCTCACACAACCGATGTTATGTGAGTTGTTAGTAGATTCGGTTATTGTTTTTAACGAGGTTTTCAAAATCCCCCGGTCCAGAATATGTATTCCTTCATTAAGCAGTAACATTTAAGTTTTGGTAAGGATTTTAATGAAAGAGCGTGCTGACGCCGTATCGTGCTATTCACTTGCAATTTAGAAAATAGTGCTAAAACAAAATGTATATACTTTTAGGTTTGCTGATTAGAAAATAGGAACTATGGAAGTTCGTGTAATTTTTAAGTATTTTAGGGTTGGTGTGTTCTAGATTACACATTTATCACAAACGTTCGAAAATATACCATCAAATATTTTTTCTAAAACCTGTTCCAATACTTCGTGCTTCCTAGACTGCTAAAACCAAAATTTCAACATTGTTGCTCTTATATTTTATTTTAAAACTCGAGAAGGAATAGAAGCAAAAACCTTCCCTTAAACAATTTTCACGTACTTCGTATGAAGCATTATTGTAGTGCAACTCGCCTCGGTTTGTGAACCAGTCCAGTAATCCAGTATCCAAGATAAATATGGTGAGGAAGAGTTGTTTTTGTGATGAACGTCATTACATGCTAGTCTGTGTACCCGTATTCTGATTTACGCTCGACCACGGTTCGGATTCCGACGTTAATAGTTGATCCTTTCCTTAAATGTTTATGTGCTCAATTGGAACGTACACTCAGATTTCAAGAAATTGGCAATGGAATTTTAAAGCCCAAAATGAAGAACTTGGGCAAGAATTTAAAGCAAGTTACGCAGAACTCTGAATAGTGAAATATTCGTCTTACATCTGCACTGGACATTGGTTCAGCGCTACCATAGTGTGCAACTTTTCGAAATTTGAAAATTTTCTTATCGACCATTTTCGTTGAATCTGACAAGTAAACATATTGCTGGTTCAGAGCACTTTTTCGATCAAACTTGGCAGAGGAGTAAGGTACATCAGGAAACCTCCAAAAAGCATGATTAAAAGTATGATTTCATCCATAAAGACGGGCGCAGTAGCCAAAAGTTTGATTTAAAAGAATATGTATTTAAAGTATAACCTAAGTCTGAAAATACGCATGTATTTGCAAAACGCTTAAAAATTGGAAAACAAATACATATTAATGGGAACTGGGTAGAATGTCCTATCAGTTACAGGGTAAGTTCGTTACGGCCGAGATCTTGGAAGTCAATCATCTTGAATCTTGCTCGATTTCTCTCTCTCTCTCCTTTTTTTTTGGTGGGGGGGAGGGGTCATGTAATGTAATAATCTGAGCTAGAATTTTACCACAAATACATCGGTGAAGTCCGTTTTGTCATAAATTTACTTTTGAGGGAGATAATGTGATGTGACATTAATACGCGCAGCTGACTCGAAAGTCTGGAAATACTCTCTTCTCTAAAATGAAAATCTTATGCAAGTGCTTTTTGATATGGTGCAGGAAATAAGAATTTCATGCATACTAATGAGTACTGGATAGATGGTGAAAAGTACTCATTAATATCAGAACAACTGTTTTCATTTCTTGCACTGTTTCAAAAAGAAGAGTATTTCCAGAATCAACTACGTACCGTATTTTAATGTCACATCTCATTATCTCCCTCAAAAGTGAATTTATACAAAACTGACTTCACCAATGCCTTTCTGGCGAAAATTTAGCCCATATTGATATTTTACATGACCCCCTTCCCATTTTAAAAATCGAGGAATTTTGAAGATGGCTGACTTTAATATGGCAGCTATAAGGAACTTACCCTTTAACTGATAGGACATTCCACCCAGTGTGCATTAAAGTGTATTTGTTTCCCAATTTTTAAGCGTTTTACTAATAAAATAGTGTTTTCAGACTTAGAACACACTATGTGACGGGCCGTGCTCAGACGCCCATAAACACAGGTTATTCAAAGGCGTAATTAGAAGTTCCACTACGGAGCCCAGAAAATGGCGCGCGCACCATTTAACTTTACATATGTAATTTCTTGATGGATAGATAGGACAATGTGTGCATATGTGCATAAGTAGTTGTAATGAAGTTTACTACATACAACTACCAGGTGTGTAAATATTAAACCGGAATTTGTGCATAGACGGCGTTAGCTGTCAATGTGGTTACCGTAAAACTGCGTCCTTGGCGCCACTTGCTTGTTTTGACAGCTGATAACGATTTGCAACTCTCAACCAGACAAGTTTCATGTCATAGTGTAGTGTTTAATAGCGTTGAACATGGAGAAATTTCTACCTACAAACTACGATGTGCGGACAGCATTGATTTCTTGTTACCATTTGAAGAAAACTGCTGCAGAATCGCATCGCAATGCTTGTCGAAGCTTACGGTGATCATGCTCTTGGTAAGTCACAGTGCTATGCGTGGTTTAAAAATTTAAAAGTGGCGATTTTGACGTGAGAAACTAAGAACGTGGAAGACCACCGAAAAAGTTTGCAGACAGTGAATTGCAAGTTTTGTTGGATTAGGATGACGCTCAAACGCAACAACTCGCAGATCAATTAAATGTGACACGAGAAGCAGTTTCCATACGTTTCAAAGCCATGGGCAAGATTCAGAAGGTGGGAAAATGTGTTGCACATGCATTGACTGAACGAAAGCAGGAAAACCGAAAAACCACTTGCGAAATTCTGCTCGCCAGTTACAAAAGGAAATCATTTCTCCATCGAATTGTGACTGGTGACGAAAAGTGGTTCTATTTCGAGAATCCTAAGCGTAAAAGATCATGGGTAACTCCAGGAGAACCGGCGACATCGACTGTAACGAAATCGCTATGGACGGGAAACAAATGCTTTGTGTTTGGTGGGATCAGAAGAGAGTGATCTATTATGAACTGCTGAAACCTGGCGAAACCGTTAATACCCAATGTTACCGATAATAAATGATCGATTTGCATCAAGCTTTGCGTTAAAAACGACCAGAATATGACTTTGGACAACATAAAGTGATTGTGCTTCACGTTAATGCACCCTCCCACACAGCAAAACCGTCAAGGAAACGATTGCGACGTTTGGCTGGGGAATCCTTCCGCATGCAGCTTACTCACCAGACTTGGCGCCTTCCGATTTTCACTTATTTGCATCCATGGGACACGCACTTGCTGACCAGCGCTTCACATCTTACGAAAATGGCTTGATGACTGGTTTGCAGCACAAGAGGCACAGTTTTTTGGTCTGGCATCCACACATTGCCGGAACGACGTCAGAAATGTATCGCTAGCGATGACAAATACTTCGATTAAATTGTTCTTAGCATTGTCATCCAATCACTGTGTCTTTTCTGTACATAAATCTCGGTTTCATATTTACGCACCTGGTAAATACTTTTTAGCATATAGCTACTCCCGAGAACTATATTTATTACAACGTAAGTTATGTAACTCATCTTAATTATGTCTCAAGGTCTGTAACTTCAAACTAGAACGAAGATTAAAAATTTTAAATACATACCTATTTGGTGTTCCTTTTTATTTAATGATAACCTTTTGCTTTTCTGGGCAGTAGAGGTTCTCACAAGCAGCCCGTCAACATTGTCATGAAGAAAACCTGCCCTCAAATTTTTCGTACGTGTCGAGTACACCAAAATAACACTCCACACAAAATTTGAGGTACCAATTCAAAGTGCAAGTCGGCCAAAACAATTGTCAAAAACAATAAAATTTTGATGCCATATTATAAATCAAGTTGGCTATGCAGGCCGAGTGCCCGGTGGAGTAGGGATAGGCATTATTAGTGCTATTTTCCGTAACAGTTATAACGGTAGCTGTTATGTACAAATAGGTGTTAGGGTTCATGTTTTATTCATTCTTGCGTTACTTGCTATGCTTGCGATTTGCGTGAGTAGCCAAAATAAAACATCGTGTTTCAATTGGCTACTCACCCAAATCGCAAGCAAAGCAAGCAACGCAAGATCGAATGAAAATCAGCTCTTAAAACTAATACTTCAAATAGTAGTTCTAAACTAACGGTCTATAACTTAGAGTTCTTTATTCCCAACCGTAATAATGCAATATAAAAGCACAATTTTAGATTAACTTACTTACGTGTAGCCTGTTGTGTCTGCAGTATTATTACATGTTACACAAGTTTCCAGTCTCTTTTTCGAACCTTGAGTTCCACAGTTGAAAATACCCCCCAACGAAACTCGGGATCCGACCCTGTAATCAGGATGAATGATATCTCTGGGACACCCTACCTCTGGAACAGCCCCTGCAATCCCGATTAATGATACGGGTTTGAACTCGTATTACCGACACCTTTCGAATGACACCTCAAACACCTTCCTAGCCCTAGTAGTTCCATAGTTGAAAATTACCGCCCTTCCCCCGAAACACGGGATTTGTCCCTGCTATCAGTGTCAACGATAAAGGTTTGAACTCGTCTTGCCGAGATCTTTCCAACGGCGCCTCAATCACCTTTCTAGTCCTAGTAGTTCCAAGGATATAAATTACCACCCCTATCTCTGGAACCGCCCCTGCAATCTGGAATTATTTGTATTAGTTCATATCCATATTGCTGCAACAGTAAATTTGGCTACATTTTCTTTTCTCCCACCACTACATGAAAGATAATACTTTTCCTTTCTTTTTTAAAATCCATACTCCTTGAATTTGGAGTTTAGAAATGACAACCGGTTCAGTCAGAAAATTCCTGATGTGATTTTAGAAAAGGAAAGTAACAAAAAAGTACAACTCGAGAATTTAGCGCAAAAGTAGAGGATAAAAATTGGGACCACTGCGGAGTACATTTCTCGTCCCAGACATTTTTCTCTCGACTCGTTTCTGCATTCTCCCCGTAGTGAGCGCGGTCGTTTCCCTCCACCAAGTACTCTGTCCCAGTGTAGTAAACCTGATTCATATTATGGCAGCAAAATTTTCCGGTTTTTGACAATTTTTTGGGCCCACTTGCACTTTGAACAGACACCTCAAATTTTGTGTGGAGTGTTATTTTGGTGTACTCGACACGTACGAAAAATTTGAGGGTAGGTTTCGGCATGATAATGTTGACCGTCTCCTTGTCAGATGAACATAGCCTCTCTTGCTAGAGGCTCCTCATCCGATACGGAAATCTCACAGGTGGTCAGCATCGTAACAGAAGTTCCTGTGGTGGTTGGAAATACCTCTTGAAGGAGTTCCCATACAGTGATAATTTCTCACATAGTGGAAGGCAGTGCCAGCAGAATATCATCTAAATGGAAGGGATTCCATGTAAAACTTAGGGTCCGCGCCCACTCAAGTTAAAGGTTCCTGTGGTGGTTGAAAATCCCCCTTGAAGGGGGGTTCCCATACAGTGGTAATCTCTCGTTTAGTTGAAGAGCTTTGGCCATTAGAACTTTTAATATGTAAATGAAAGCCCTTATACGTTAGGGCTCATGTATATTGAACTTCGAATACGTTTACTCGTAACTTCAATGATCGTGGATCTCTCCTATCACTAACACAAGGGAGTTCTGTTAAGCATCCTGCGTTTCATATGAGTCGATAAAGGTGGTTGGCTCAGTCTACACACCATCCACCTACCTCTCTACCTTTAGAAGCACGGGGAAACATCATAACTGTAAGTACTTATTCTTTTGAATCAAACTTTTGGTAACTGCGCCCGTCTTTATGGACTAAATCACTTTTAATCATGCTTTCTGGAGGTTTCCTGATGTACCTTACTACTCACCCAAGTTTGGTCGAAAAAGCGCTCTCAACCATCGATAGGTTTTCTTGGGGTGGATTATGGCACTTAGTGGATACTCACCAGATTGAAAGGGTGCAAGCGCCTAGCAATTAGGGAAGACACATCCGTAGGCGAGTAAATTCCATATCAACGTAACACTACTAATGTAATGCTGACACCATGTTACTAATTTTATTAAATTCATTATTATAGTTTTGAGGCAGTCTTTGGTATAATTAATAAGTAACGAAACATTTTATATATATAATACCAATAAATTCATCTCCAAATATACAAATTTGCTCCAGTCCAGTAGTGAGCCATCTAAGCTTGAAGTCAAATATAGTAAATCATTGAAATAAAGTTGATTCCTGTCCAATAACAACAACTTCGTACTAGTTTTTCGTACGTTTGATTTGTTAATCTATGTTAAAATGACTATCCCTATAGAGAGCATCATTAAATATACTACTGAAAGCACGCAAATTTCAACAGTAGTCAGTCAGCCCCAGAAGCTAGTTAGTTCTCAGTCTCTTTATAGCCAGTAGTCAGTTGCATTATTCTACGAAGAAAAATATGTACCATGATTGTATTGGAACGTACAAACCAACAATATTGTGTACTAATGTTTGAGTATATTAATAAACAAAATCAGTGTATAAACACTTTACACTACCACTAATAAACCTATCACATAAAGATAGAACATAAACTCAAAGTCAAAAGAATCCTACGATCTTAATTTTCTTTAATACGTACTTAAGCTATATAAGCAGTAATCATAAGGTATACTAGAATTAAATTGGATTTAGGCATCTATGGTTCAGGTCGAAATAGCGCAGGGAAAAGGATGAGGAAAGTAGTCGGCCAGGGCCAAAGTTGAAGGTCCCATCCCAGCATTTACGTGGGGAGAGAAAAACCTGAAGAAAAAAGTCAGGATGGTCGCCCACTGGTATCGAACCCACGACCTCCCGAATCCAACGCTCTACCAACTGAGCAACGGCAGCTCAGTCACAACCTAGCTGAGATCATACGGTAGAGGGTGGCAGTAAAAGCAAGAATCTCAGTCAAATAATTCAGGTAGGTGTCCATTTACTTTTTGGTAAATAGTATATGTGAACTGAAAATTTTCGTTCGAAAAATGTAAATATGTCTATTTAATGCATTAATATGAAGAGCAGATTTTGATCAGGCGGGCATTGCTTCCAACAGTGATAAACTTATGTGACTGTAATTGAGAACCTTAGCACTATAAAATAAAATTAAAGACGTCTGACTATTGGGCTAAATTACTGCGTGACTACTTTCCAGTTCTCAGCCAAGAGTGGTTAACTATTGGCATTTTCTATTATTTCAGTTTCCTGAAGTCGCATTGTCATATCATGCAAATCTCCTGCATTTCAGTTCTCCTAGAAAAGAAGAAGCCATTTTTAAACTACTCACAAATAATAGCATCAAAACGACAGACGATTCCCTCCCAAACATTGGAAAACATACCGTAGATATTAATTTCTTTTCACACAAATAGACTGTGTAGAGATACATAAAAAGGAAAATGCAAACGAAAAATTGCGTGAATTGGCGGGGGGAGGATTAGCACCTGTCTCCAGACTACTGATCTGATGATGTGTCAATTTTTGTCCATTTGACAACATATACCCATACACAGTTTATTTGTATAAAAAGAAATTAACGTCTATCTCATTCACACTACACGTTGCCATGGAATTTCAACTGAAAATTTCTGCAGGAAGTGAAACGCCTCTGCTTTCGACCAGCACAATTGGTTGGCTGAGCTGAAATCCAAGAAATACATCTTGTGCACAAATTTGGTAATATTGCGTGGTAACTTGATTGGAAGAACACCTGACTAGGAATTTGGCAGATCGAGGTTCGATTCTCCACTAGGTCAACAACCAAGTTTCTCGTGCAATTCTTAACTAAGAAATGTGTTTTGCGCTATACGTATATTCAGTGCGGTTTTAATTCTGCTACATGAAAGTTTACGTTGGCTTAACTCTAACCACTATAAATTTACAAGGGTGCAAACTGAGAAACTGTGGCGCACCGAGTTAAGCATTCGATCCGAAAATCCATAAAAATGATTATTAATAATATCTGAAAATTTTGCGTCCAGTTACATAAAGTAGCTTTATTAAACATCGAATATCGTGTGGAATAACTAACTTATTAATGAAAGTGGATAATTTAACGATACCTTGGACAAAAACCGAAGACATGTATGGCTAGAAGTGAAAACAAGACGCATGACAAAACATACTTTTATTCCACTGTGTGGAAACAGTTAATACCACGATAAAAATGGCAAAAATAAAATCCGAAGTTACAAATAACATAGGCATAATCTTTCTTTTTTTTTTCAAGTGCTGTTAGGCCATGGTTTGTACTTGGAAGTACAAAGCTCAGCAGGAACACAACTAGTTAGGGGGAATTTGAGTGGGAAGGTCGTGTGATGCAACGCATGCGCATTCCTTCATCTGCACAGCTATGGATTTTCCACGGATGCTCTTGGATCCCATGTTTCTCTCCCGTCCACCCAACTGACAAGCCTTCTTCGCCGCCGCAGAATTGTGGGACAGGAAAAAAGTTCGTTCTAGGAAAGTGAACGACGAGGTAAATACTTAATAAACCTACACACACACATCCTTTGCCCCTCCCATCCTTCTATCACAAACATACACACACAAGAACCACGTGGAGCGGAAATAACGTTCAGAATGAATAATGACGAAGTTATATACAGATTTGAAATAAACATCATCACATTACACACATTCGAGAACGCAGCAAAATCACTAAGAGTTAACATTATATAACTTATCCAACCTCTCCCCTTATTCACAATGAAAATAAAAAAGATACTGAGCAGACAACGTTCACAGAGGAAATCGATTTCAATTGTATGGCCTCGATAAACGCAGCATACTCTTTTACATGTTCTGCCGCAGCAATCTGTACAAGTAGCAACTAGCTATTCCCGAACTTCCAGCAACCGGGAAATTAAATAATCAACAAATTTAATATTGAACATTAGAAGTATGATATGTTTGTATAGGCACGTCTTTTGGAGTTGGTTACATTGAGGTACATCATGTTTTATTCCGTATTTGAAAGATTTTGGAAGTTCTCTGCATTTGAAAAGTCGATGTTCAACTTTTATCTGAGGACTCGTCAATGTTTTCTTCTACGAGGAGAGGCCATAAAGTTGTACATGTGCTCAAATATATATATTTTATTTTAATACAATTAATTACATATGGCTGGCTACCTTAATAATATTCATTACAAGTCGTGTCACTGGAGTTGGGACAAAGATATGCTGGAGCAAGCAACCGCGAAGAGACGCCAGCTGTGTATGGCGAGTAATGTCCATCATATGAAATTATCAAAGGATGAAAATGGGACTTCAAGTGTGGTCCAGGATCACATTTACAGGATGACCCACGAGAAAGATGTATATCGACAGCGACAATCAAATGTGGGACAAAAGTTCCGCAGCTGACGTGTGACTGCTATGTGTAAAGCAGCATCAGCAGTCAGTTTACAGCATGGTGCATCACATCTTAGCATGAGCCAGGTAAATTTCCAGAATGTTAACGACTTTCCAGAAACAGCAAAGGTTAGAATATCTCCAAACCATTTTGGATCTATATCACAAGAATGAGGAGGGATGTACTACTATGCTACAGAAACTTCTACACAGCAGCAAAACGAAAAAAGTTAAGACCTGCAAACTTTCCACAGAGTTTCTGCTTAGCATGATGCTTTAATATGTACTTTTATGTAAGGGTATAATCTCTTGTATTACCTGCAGTAAAAATTGTTAAAGTTAGGTTTCTTTTTTCACACTCTTTATGTATGTAACTTCAAAACGGCAAAAGGGAATAGAAGGCAAGATATCACTAACATGACACATACATTTTTGGAAAGAGGATAGAAAGTACTACATACAGAGAAAATGGATAGGTATTCTGCTTCCTCTAAATATAATGAGCATTTTGTATATGTATCCCAACAAATGTTAGCCATTAAGCTCTATGACACAGGGTAATTCAAAAGTCCCAGTACAGCCTGGTACCTCACGAACAGACAAGAAAACGAAGCATAGTAGTACACAAATGTGGAATGGTGGCTACATTTTGGAGTACATGATCAACGTGGCCGCTATCTTGAAATCCGCCAAGCTGAATGGAGGCCAAATTCTACAAATGGCAAGTGAGTAGTTTGACTTATGAAACAACACGAGAATGTTTCCAGGAAGTCACTTCAGGTATCAGATTTGATCTATCAGTTACGGTGTCGGGGTTAACGGCACGGCAAGAGCGCTGCTGGATAACATTGCATTGCAAACTATCCGTGAAGGCAGCTATGACACCGTAACAGTTAGGTCAAATCTAACACCTCGAATGACTTTCTGGGAACATGCTCGTGTTGCTTGATATGTCATATGATTCACTTGCGACTAAAAAAATTATCCCCCTCCAATATGACGGCCATGTTGATCAGGTACTCCAAAATGTAGGCACTATTTCACATTTGTGTACTACTATGCTTCGTTTTCTTGTCTTCTTGTGAGCTACCATGCTGTACTGAGACTTTTGAATTACCTTGTGTCAAAGAACTTTATAGCCAACATGTAGACTTTACACACTTGTTGGGTACATATACAAAACGCTCATTATTTTTAATATCTCAATTTTTTTCTGTATTTGCAGTACTTTTTCGTCCTCTTTCCAAAAATATATTACATGGTAGTGGCACCTTTCCTTCTTTCACTTTTGCCTTTTTGAAGTTACCTATATACGGAAAGAGAGTGAAACAAAGAACCTAACTTCAACAAATTTTACTGCAGATAATACAAGAGATACCTTTCCATAAAAGTGTATGTGAATGTCTCATGCTCAGCCGAAACACTGTGGAAAGTTTGGAGGTCTTACCTTTTTCTCGTGCTGATGCTGTGCAGATGTTTCTGTAGCACAGTAGTACATCCAGGTGCATCGAGCGAGCATTAAACACTATTCATACATTTTTTTCAAACCAATGTTGTTTCTAAACTATTTAACATATTGTAATAATAATTCAGACATTTTCATTGTATGACTAGCAGAAGCCACACACCAAATTTCTGCCAAATCTGAGATTGTGGGTTACATTTTCCTCGTGCACTGAATGATCTGACACAGAGGTTGGACACCTTTTAAAACCGACTCGTGACTATGGATGACTGACTGCTAGCTAAAATCCCCATCTAACTATGAAAATAAAGAAATGAGCACAATATGTAAACATGCCTCGCAACCCCTCTCCGCAAAAGAAAATTATGGTGCGACCGTCAACTAGCAGTCGTGCTAGCTGTTTTGAGTCACCAGATGTAACACTGACAGATTGTTTTTTTGATCTGCAATAACAGAGGAGTATTTCCGGAATTTGGTACAAAAGTGACAGCATGCTATCAAGGGAAAATAATGTGCTTTGCTGCTTCTAGCTAACAGTGCACCTGCACACCGCGCTACAGAAACAGTCATTCTTGTGTGTTTGTTGCTATGAACCCGATCTCATCCTCCTCATTCTCCCGACCTGGTACATTCCATGACAATGAAGTCAATATAGTTGTGGAAAGCTGGTATGTCTCCACTTCTACGAAATAGGTGTTAAAGGGCTGTTCCACATGTATGAAAATATGGATTTGTACAGAAATCAATGGGCAAAATTTCAATCTCTAGCATATTTTGATCACTGTGAGGGTAATTACATTTTCAGCACATATTTGAGCAAACCTACGTCGAATACTTCTAATTTCGACATTTTTCGTAGACTACCGCTATGGTAGGTAATAGGACTGCCACGGTCCAGCACTGAACGGGATTTTTTCGGGATTGAATTTTTTGTCCCGAAGTGTAAATTTAGTCTAGTGATGCAGTAGGCCGTTGTAAATACATAAAAAGCAAATTCGTTCTAAAGAAGTGAGTAGTAACTCAAGTACCTATTGCTATGTCTGTATATATTATAATTGGATTACAATGTATTTTAAATTGCGTAATTTACTCTCTGCGTGTAAGTATTATATTGCTCCTGACTTGAACATAATTTGTGAACATTTAAGTAAATACTTACAATTTGTACCCAACACTGTTTAATGGTGTGCACGTATTGTTATAATGATGATATAGAAAAATTACTTATTATTTGTAGTGTAACACACAGCAATCGCAACGGGCATCTTAGCTTTATCATAACCTTGTGACTTGTCACAAATATTTTTTTTTTTATGAACATTAACGTACGATTTATCTTTCTTAACACAGTCAAAAAACTATTTTCACCTCCTTCCTCTTTTCCCCTTAATCTAACCACCAATTGCATCCTCAGTATGCAATCTCTGCTTGAACAACGTCCTCACTATTTAAGTATTTTTCTCGTGTTTAAGTCTCAAATATTATTAGTTCTTTCACCTATGCTCATAATCACTTTATCATTGCTAATCTTCTGTTGTTGCTGTTTTTTGTTTTTTTCATTATTCTTTATATCCGTATTTTAAGTAGGCCCTATTTTAAGTTCTTCAATCTTTATCAGTGCCATACTACTTTTATCTGGATTAAAATGTTTACGTAGTTATTATTAATACCTAGCCTAGTTCAAACAATCAGAATGTTTAGTCCTTCGTCATGCATTCTTTCTAGGTCAGAGACGGGAAAGCTTGCGATCAGACACTTTGTCTAGGAACTGTACAGGCAATCGACTGGTGAAACAGGAAAATTCTGGAAGACATGTCAATATGATCAGAAGTCAGCCGTCACTACTACTAGGGCATTATAATAATATTTTAAATAATAAATAGGTTAGATAAATTACACAAACTGGAAATTAAAATCCTGGTTCTAGCATATTCCCTGACAAACAATATAGTCTTGACTCATGGCTGGGGTATTTTACCTTACTGGCTGGCAAAGCTGCTTCAACTAGCAGTAGTGGCTGAGCCTACTCCGTAGTAAGCAGCCTTGTTTCTGAGCACCAAAGAAGCCAAGACATCACAGAGCGCCCGGTTGGCAATAACTGATCTAAGAAGTAAACATATCAATGCTTCTGAGCGCTTTTCCGACCAAACTTAGGCAGAGGAGTAAGTTAAGGTACACCAGGAAATCACGATTAAAAGTGCTTTCGTCTATAAAAACGGGCGGAGTGGCCAAAAGTTTGATTCAAAAGAGTGAGTACTTGTAGTGTAATCTACGTCTGAAAACAGACTTTATTTGTAAAACGAACAAGAAATGGAAAGCAAATGCCTATTAATGGATAATGGGTAAAATGTACTATCAGTTAGAGTGTAAGTTGGTCACCGTCGCCATTTTTAAGTCGGTCATCTTCAATCTTGCTCGATTTTTTTATAAGAATGGGGTCATGGAATACATCAATCGGGAATAGATTTTTTTTTGTTTGACAAATACATCGGTGAAGTCAGTTTTGTCATAGATTAACTTTTGATGGAGATAAGATATGACATTAATATGCGTAGTTGTTTCAAAAGTCTGGAAATATTCTTAAAAAAAAAACAGTGTAAGAAATGAAAATCTTATGTATACTAATGAGTAATCTATCCGGTACTCATTAGTGTGCATTAGATTTTCATAACAGAGGATCAATTTGCCTTTCAAAAAAATAGGACAATGAAGAAAATATTGCCCAATAGAACACGCAAAGTTTATGGAATAAACTTAAGACGGTTCCAAAAGTTAATACTTTTGCCCTGGCAGGCCCGTAGTATAAAATAAATGATCGTGTTTCCAGCAGACAATAGTACAGGCACTCCCGGAAACCCATATGACAATGTTCTGAAATGTATATAATACACATATATCGTAAATAATGATTGTAGCGGCGAGTAGCACATTGCTATAAGTGAACACTTAGCAGAAGTGAACAGCAAAAAATCTCACTGTGATATGCCCAATTTCACAGAGGTACATATAATTTGGTAACACCAAAAAGAAAGATTAAAGAATTGAGCTTGGAGAAAGTAATCCTGCTCCATTTGGAACAACAGAATAAAAACCGCCGGACAAATTGTAGTCGATGAATGCAAAGTTAAAATCAGTTTTTCTATACCTGCTTTCATTGAAGCACTAGCGAGAATTTTTAAAATGGAGAAACCTAACTAAATGGAAAGGGCCTGCCAACTTCAGCCACCAGATAAAAAACGGGAGGGTAAATCCAGGTCAGTGGACTCAAACATAAAATCAGTTTCTCTGTAAATGCTTGAAAGTGGTTGACGGAAAGAACAAAAATGGTATTGAAGGTCGTATAGAAAGAACAGACAAGATTCGCAGACGATATTGCAATTATTGAAGAAGCAAAGGATAGCTTTAAAAAAATCATCAATGAGATGCAAGTTACTCTCAAACACCTCCTACAATATAAAGATCAACAGAAAAAAAGACAAAAAAAATGTTAGTCTGCACTAGGAAAATTGAGTACAAATGTGGAACTCAAAATGTGGACAAAATGAAAAATGAAGACAAATGTGGAACTCAACAACCCAGTGCTGAACAGGATTCAAATATTTAGAAACTAAAATAACGGGATGGCAGAAGAAAGGAATTTCAAGTACAATAAGAACGGCTCTTACTCTAAGAAAAAGTATCTAACATCCACCAACATTATTAGATTGGAACAGGTGAACTTGTATAGATTGTTGCCTTGAATGGATTCAAAATAGGGACTATGGGAGTAACGAGAAAGGGATCACAAGTATTTGAAATGTGATGTTACAAAAGAATTATGAGAATACACTGGACATGAAAAATTACAAATAAGGAAGTTTTTGTGGGGTGGAAAAAAAAAAAGAACCTAGGCCACTAAATTCAGCAGATAGAATATGTTTCTTGGCGCTGAGATAAGGCAGGTTAATGAAAACCATACTGAAGGGGTTGGTCCATTGAAGGAAAAGGTGGAAGAGGAGACCGCGCTTTGTATATGTGTAACAGATAATGACGGATACACGATCTGGGTTATTATGAAGGCGGCGGCCCAGGTGAAAAAATGGATAACACCTGCGGGTTCATAACTGAAGAATCAGATTAGCTACTGCAGTGCATGTTGCTGACTAGCAATCTGCATCTAAGTTTCTGAAGCAGCATATGAACTAGACAAGTAAATTTTGAATTAGTCGATAATGATTTTGGTAATTTTTCACTAAACAAACTGCACTAATCCATCAATGCTGTTTCGTTGTCAGCGCTCAAGTAAAAGGATATGCCATTCCTATTTTCAAATGTTCAGTGTACGTATCAGGATAATACTCCTGTCTCCAATCTATTTAATACATTCTAAGTATGGAAAACATTTCTTTATCATTCAAAAGTCATCAAAACATAACATGTTCCCCACTCCGATTCTCCACTTCTAGCAATGTTCTCTAGACACCCAAATTCAGGTTTTAAACAGCGATATCTGATGTTTAAGACAAGGTTAAAACCCAATCCAAACCACCTAAACCGTCAGGACATGTTTTCCGATCAAGGACAACGTCAATATCAATAAATCTTTTTCCAAGTCAATACGTACCAGTACGGGAAAGCTGAATGTTCGTATTATACACCATTTTTAGGCACATTGAATTTTCCTAAACACCACATGATGTCTTAGCGACTGACTTGCTCAGCAGTTGCAACTAACATTTTTACCCATTCACCTGAATGCATTTATAATTTTTACTATTTCTTTGTTTGAGCACTATATTACCTTGTGTGGAGTTTAGATTTCAATGGAAATGGAAACAAAGTCTTGGGTAGATAATATTTTGCATATAACTAAGCTGATTTCCTCGACGAACCCATAATCAAACATTACGCCACTGAGATTCAACAGTTACACAGTGATAACATTTCAGTGCAATACTATAAATATTCAGCATAAAACTTCGTGAACGTATAAAATGTACGTTATGGTGTCTCACTCAAACGTTTCGGAAGGCTTTTGACATCAGGTTTTCGGTGTCCCCTGTAGGTGAGTGGTAACGCTCGCTGTCTTGTAATCAAGGGGTCCTGGGTTAGATTCCCGGTGGGGACATAAGTGGATCGGAGCCCACATTAAGCTGTAGGTCCCATCCTTAGGATGTCATCTTCATCCAGTGGAAGGCAATGGCAAACCTCCATCGGTTCACCATGCCGACTGTCACTGTCACTTGTAAATGAGACAGCCTTGTAAGTGATCAGACATTATATATATATAAGATCGCGCTATCCAAATAACCTATACTCATGGAGGTGACCTAACTAAACCTACACTAAGCTCCGAAGCTGAAAACCCGAAACCGAACCAGTTACTTTCCTATAATCCTACATCAAATATACAAAGACACATGAACCAGTTACTAGTAACTACTACCAGTTACTAGTAACAGATTCAAGTTAATGATATTTTCACATTAGCATAAGAACATACCAATCATAAAATGTGCAGGCCTAGTCACAACAGAGAACACGAGGTTTGCGTTTCTTTTTAATAGAGTTCCACGGGAAAAGTTGGTAATTGCCATTACCCACATAATGATCATTAAAAAGGTCAAATAATCGTTAAAACAATATCACATACACAAATATAAACCATACTGATGATGCTCAAATGAATCGTGAAATTGCCATCAGAAAGCAATTTGCAATGATTATCCATTCAATTCTTTTTCCAAACAGCAATGGAACGTTAACATTCACTGGAATTTGGTAATATCAAAAGGCAATCTGAGAAGCTATTACTGAATATACGTGAATCCAAAATAATAATAACCTCATATGTAACTTCATTGGTTCATAACGTAATTTGTATTCCACTGTACCTAAAACATTTTAGCTGTTGCCCTACTACTCATTGTAGCTATAGAAGCACATTTTTTCAACTATTTTTCACGAACTCCATACATATTAAAATGAATACATGTACACGCTGCTCTTTACAGCTACATTGTTACTGAACACCAACTTAGGCTTCTGCCCGTTACATCTTTTAACTAAATTATCAAAAAAAAAATGCAGCCAGACTTTTGCCTACCATCCCGATAATCGCTTCGTCATTGGAAACCTCTTTTAGGATGATTAGTCCCGAGAATAACTTCCAAAACCTTTCACTTGTGAGAAATGCACACTTCCCAGTAAATCAGGGTTCCTACGCAATTTGAGATATAGATTTCCAGCTAGTGGTGAGCAAAAGCAAGACCAAGAACAAGATGCCAGTCTTGGTATTGGTCTTGCATCGGTATCCCTGGTCTTGGTCTTGATCTTGCTTGCAAGAGTCTTGCAAGTCTTGCTTTTAAGAAATTTATACGTTTCATATGTAAATTTTACACCGGGTATAGGGAATAGTAAAAGCTATGCGTATCATTCCCTGCCTTAATGCGTCAATAGTAACGGAAATATGTTTTAATGTATTGTTTATCTTCTGTAAGTGTACAGAATACAACTACCGAAGTTCAATTTCGCTTTAATTTGAACAACTTCACTAACATTTTATTATTTTACTTTTAATTTACTTGCTGTTTTAGGCACAAAACTATGTTTCGTAAGCTTTCGCAGAATGCAATCATGGGTTAACGAAAATGATGTCCAAAATAATTTAGATACTAAAGTTCTTACCCTGTAACAATCCATAGAATTGTGCTCTCTGTCATCATCTAGTCACTGTTCCAATTATTTACCATTCTTCGTGTTCCAGGTAAGTTAAAAAGGAAGACCAAACATACTGTGTTTAACTAAAACTTACAAGAGAACTCTTTTTGCTGTTCAGCGAGTTTTGACTTCGGACATGTTTTTGGACCTTATTTGAAGCATATAGATAGTGAAAATAACACGCATAGACTCGCACTCTGTCATATATTTGTGTCCCGAATAAGTCGAGTCGTGTAATGTGAGCGACTTCTAAGCAGTAAAATCAACCTTGAAGGTGAAACTTTATATTAACTCAGATGCACTTCCGTAGGTACTTTTACGTGTAGAACACAAATTTCACCATGACAATGTTCGCAAATTGAATGTTTTTTATACAAACTCCAGTTTATGATCGAAAATGAACAAAATTCCATAGAAAGTAATGCCGTAAAGGAACAACAATACAACTGTGGGAAGGGAAAGGGGGCCAGGGGATCATAAATACTTAAAAAATAATGGTTTCTAATACTTTTGGGGGTCTAGGGCGCTTCCAATCGCTAAACCACTGATCGACTACACGGTTATTTAATGCGGACATTTTAAATAATTCTGAAGACGTTTATTTTCAGTTTGAATTTTTACTTTCGTACGTAAATTTTTTCTTCCCCTCTCCTCTTTGGTGTGTAATTCCGGAACAAAATTGCAACACTCTCGCTTCTCCTGCGCTCTCTTCCTTTACGTACATTTTCAATGCCCGTTACCATACACACATTATCATAACTATATTACAAACTAAAATTATAATTCATAATTAGCACAGTAAACATTTTTTTAAATACTTACCAAAATAAATTCTCGTCTATCATGTCACATCTTATATTTGTCTCAAACATCTTATTTAACATATACGTTTACTATTTTAAATAACTGTGGTAAGCACGAGAAAACGCAACTGATTTGATTACTTTTATAAAAATTCGAAATTGAACTTTAAAACGAAACAGTTAAACAATAATACTAATTATAGTGAATTAACAAGTTCTAAAAATGAAAATAAGCATAATGAATTGTTTTTTAATCTAAACAGATTCCACTATATTTGATTTTTCATTAAAAAGTGATTGAATGAATTTGTTCTCCATCATTTCACGTTTTCGTCTTTCATTTAAAGATAAATGTAAACAAATCAAATCCTTTATTAATATTTAGGTTTTTAAAGTTCAACAAACGAATTCTAATTTTGCTTATAATTACAAACTTTATAACTGTAATATTCCTTTTTTAAAAGAACTAACTTTAAGAACGTAACGGAGCCCCAAGGCCTTGCCAAGGTCGCCAAATTGCGAAACCGCTGGGCATCGGAACGATTTTGCTACGCATCTTCATGAGGTGCACTCGCTTTTTTGCTATGCTCGCTCCAGCGCTTAGCTTCTTTCTTAAAAACCGTGTAGTCGATCAGTGGTTTAGCGATTGGAAGCGCCTTAGACCCCCAAAAGGTATAAGAAACAATTATTTTTTTAGTATTTATAATTCACTGCCCCCCCCCCCCCCAATCTCCTTTCCCACAGTTGTATTGTTGTTCCTTTACGACATTACTTTCTATGGAATTTTGTTCATTTTCGATCATAAACTGGAGTTTGTATAAAAAACATTCAATTTAGAACACTGTCATGGTGAAATTTGTGTTCTACACGTAAAAGTACCTACGGAAATGCAACTGGGTTAATATAAAGTTTCACCTTCAAGGTTGATTTTACTGCTTAGAAGTCGCTCACATTACACGACTCGACTATTCAGGACACAAATATATGACAGAGTGCGAGTCTATGCGTGTTTTTTTTTCGTCTAAGAAGCACTCATGTCCACAAACCCAGACAAATGACGATAATGAGACTAGTCATGGATCAAGCGAGCTTTGGCAGAAGAGTGATAGGAAGTATAATTACTTACAAATTTGAATTTGAATTTATTTAAGCCTAACAGGCATCTATGGCCTAAGGCTTGGGACAACAATGGGAAAGTTAGCGGCCAGGGCTTTGAGTTAATGTACTATCCCATCATTCGCCTGGTGGGACTGAGGAAAAAAAACTAGAAAACCTCAGCCAGGATGTCCGGTGGCGGGATTCCATCCACTGGCGTACCGAATGCGGCGCCAGCGCTCTACCAACTCACCTACGGCCGCTCGGTAAAATTACTAACGAGTTTTTGGACCAATACTTTTCTGTTGAACACAGTAAACCTGCTGAATTTGAAGCATTTCTGTGCTCAATACAAGCCCTCACACCTGTTACCTCTAGTTTACTCTAAAGTAACTTTTACGTTGCATCCAAAACCACAGCCCACATCTAGTAATATTCCTCCCGACTTTATCTACAAGCGACAAACAATTACCAACTGTACTGCAAAAACTGTTGTTTTATTCAGACTCAATTCTCCGTAGCATAGCACATAAAACAGAATTCAGTTTTCAATAACACATATCAACAGACATTTTATAACATCGACTAGTAGCTTAGAACACAAAGACTTGGTTACACAAATAGTACAGACTCCGAACTGACCATAATCCACCTTTATCTGAATCAATAGATCATACCACGACAAACCTAACATCAGAAAAGCCATGACATCAGACTTCCATTTGGCCCTTATCCAAATTATCCTTGAGAGAAATGTAAAGCCCAAGATCTCCGACAAGAGATGGCAGCACTATCTCCGTATGTGTCTAATGTACTTTTATCGTTGCACGAAATATCAATGTTTCTCCTACAAATTCAAACCTAGAGAGTTCAGATTTTCAGGGAAGAAAGTTTATAAGTAATTCAAGAGTTCTATCCGTGCCGATTTTTCATTTTCTATCTTGTTCATTGTTGAAATTGTAAGCTCTTTCAACAATGAACAAGAAAGAAAATAAAAAATCGGCAGTAATTATGTACTACTCTCTTTTCCTAGTCATAAAGTTTCATCAAGAAAGTCCTAGTCTAATTAATTTTAAAAAAAAAATCTGGTGTCCACCACCACTAGTGTAAAATATCAAAGTGTTAAGAGACGATTATCTACGAATTTTCATCTACTTTCACCATAAGTCAACTCAAGTGACCAAGCAACTATGGTACAAATTCGATGGAAAGCCTTCGCCTTTCCATTGTTGGATAGTTACCAGTTCTAGAAGACGAAGACGAACTCTTGAATTACTTATGAACTTTCTTCCCTGAAAGTTTGAACTCTCTAGGATTGAATTTGTAGGAGCTGCATTGAAATTTCGTGCAACGATAAAAATACATTAGACATATACAGAGACAGTGCTGTCATCTCTTGTCGGAGATCTTGGCTTTACATGGCTCTTAACATAAACTGTTTCCTTGTATTGTAAGTTTAGTGTACAGTAGTGTACAGCGTAAGTTTAGTTTAGTATGCTACAGTAACAGCGGCATGATTCTCAGATCCACTCACACGGTTTGCAAAACTGAGAACACCTTCACTTCAGCGGGATTTTTACAGAAGCCAAAGAAATTCAAGTAAAGGATATAATGATTTCCCCTTCCTTTCCAGGTTTTAAAAATATTCAAATAAAGCGTGTACAAGACTTGCAGGCTGGTCGTGGTCTTGCGCGAGTCTTGCAGGTATGGTCTTGGTCTTGGTCTTGCATGCAAGACCAAGACTCTTGTGCTCATCACTATTTCCAGCTTCAGTTTGTAAAAATTACCAAGGTTTGTCAAGTCTTCACATATTTTCTTACAATTCTGAAGAATTATTGGAGGCGATCTAACTACACGAAATGTTAGAAACCTCATCTGAGTCCATTATAATGTTCTTTTTAATGTAGTGTACAGAGCAACTTACGTTTTTAATTCTCTCAACATTACTCTTAGAAGCCCATAGAAAGGTGACTTTAATATACTACAAGATTTCTCTGAGAAGCCTTCCGATTTAACTATCACAAGACTACCAGAAACTATAGCATAATTAACTTTTATTTTTTTGATGCACAATGTATTTAATAAGGAACTAAACATACTTTCATGTTTCCATAAACATTTCTCTCAAACACGCAATGAACTGACTGACAACACACATTGAATAACTACCATAACACACACCATGTAAAAATGCTGGATACTAGTTCTTTTCTAATGCTCAAATTTCATCTTCCAATACGCTTCCTCTTCAGCTTCAGCAAATATTTTCTTCCTCCTTTTCTTGGAAGTTCGAAGTTCACTTCCTTTCTCCGCCATTCTCGTTTTCTCCTTTCCCTATTCCTCTCCTACTCTTGCTTAAGGCTTTTATATCTTACCCGGGAATCTGTCATATAATTCATGTTCTTTGTAATCTCTACATTCTCAACGCCACTAGCACTATTTACAACTTGAGCTAGGAGTGATTCTTGAGACTGATTTTTAATTACACATTTCCTGTTAACTTAAAATCCTCTTTCCACAGCCGCATTTCCATGCAAAATTACAACAACAAAAATTTAAACGCATCATTCCTGATTCTGAATATATCAAATGTTCAATAAAATAGTTGGAGTCGAGCAAAGAAATTTAAATTAGCTTTCTACTTCGTTGTTGTAATTCCAGAAATCCATTGACAAGTGGCAAGTGTACCACGACAAGAACAAGCATGCTTCTTTGTAGTTTCTGTATATCACGTCTGGATTAAAAACGAACGAGTTAACCAAACGTCTGTAAACATTTCACTTAGGCAGTCTTGTTTGAGGGTGAGATCATAACAGTAATGGCCACGGCAGTTGTAAGTTGTGACGTAATACGTGCTCTTTAAATACACTGAGTGCAAAAAGTGATCGTACACTTACGAGTAAGAAACTACGGCGAAAATAGCTGGAAAATAGAAACTTTATATTGGAAAAATAAAGAAATAGCATTACCATGACAAGAAATACATACATATTATTTCCACAAAGCAGGAAAAACTCAAGAAAAAACATCCTCTGAAATTTACAAAATAAAGAATGTATGCCTCTTTACACCTATGATTAATGCGGTGTTAACAGAAATATAACTTCGTTTCATCCTTATACGGTTACTCTGTGCTTGGAATATTGTCTCCAGTCTCCGTGACATGGAATTCACCAACACTACTGTAGTTGAGGGGATCAATGAGGTTCCATTCTCTCAGGAGAGTTTGTTTCAGATTTTATGTATTAGTGCAGGGGCATCAGTTAATATATCCTAGTCCGTGGGATTTTTAATGAAGGAATAGTATGACTATGTGGGATTGATAGGTCATGAACCACAAAATCACGTATTACCAGGTGTTTTGCCTGATTCCGTGGCAGACGGCCGATATGACGTATTTTCAAGATGGCCGCCGGAAGTGACACTAATCTCTTTTTTTCTCTGTAACTCGTTTATGGTTGATTCTACGAAAATTTTTCTGACGACTTTTTTGGTTCCAAATAAGCTAAGGAACAAAAAGGTTATTACAATTTTTTTATATCTATTACCGTTCCTGAGATATACGTTGTTGTTTGTTTATTGACAATTTCTAAATGTGTGACTGCTTGGTAACTGAAAATAATACTCCATTTGAGTGGTCTATGAAATACATTATATAATGTCTACATTATTACATTATAATTATTGTATATATAATGTGCGTGTATGATGTATGTAACAACGTTTTATAAATATGTGATCTCGTGTAGAGATCTTTCGATCCAAGGGGTCTTTTTCATTGTCTGCAAGATCATTATTATCGCAGATCTCTTCATCGCCACCACACATACATATTTCTGTGCACCTTAAAGACTGTGCTTGGCACTTGCAATTTACAGCACACCGACCTTTCCCACAACCATATCGTACTAGATACAGTAACCATTCTGATGCACATGGCCTCGAATTCATCGTAGGATAATACTGGTTTTCACACATCTCCCATCCAAATTGTGACGGATCCGGAAGATTCGGGTGTTGTTTGTGAGCACTGCGCCAATCCATCACTTTGTAATGAGTTCAAAATATATTGTATTGTTTCGTGTATTTACTCACACGTACACATTTTAAATGTAAATATGGTAGTATTGCTTATAGTAAACAAACATGTGCAATATGTGATGTAATGACAACAAACAGTAAACGACACAATAACAACTCCACATGGATACAGCAGATGGGGTTGATATCGATATGAAGATAGAGTTGGAGTCGCCGAAGGAGGGACTTGGAGGACCCCACTCGAAAGGAGCCTATAAAATGCCCCAGCTAAGCCAACAGAGTATCACTCGCACCTGGGTGGTCATTCCTTCTTCTTCTACCGTTCTCGGTTGGCTACGCTTCTGGTACAACTTTTGACACACAGTTGGTTACGCTTCTGGTACGACGCCTCATCCTATATCTTTATTATGCGGTTCTATTACAACCGGCCTAATTCATATTACTACTCTACATAATAAGACTCGCGTAGACTGCGAAGGATCTCCTTGTAGCGAGTCTTGTTGACAGTTGCTCCTTGTGGGATGAATTCTATGTGGACAATTTCCTGCGAGTCGAAAAACAGTTCAAGCATCACTTTCCCTTGTGACCTGTCTTGTCTCGGGTTTTTGCGTTTTGGAAATGATGGCGATTTCCAGGTGGCTGCTTGTCTCGTTGTCGTTAGTTGTGGATCGTAGAGGAAACACCATGTTTCATCTCCAGTTATTATCCGCTTCAGGAAAGTTCCATCAGCGTCAGCACTAGTGATTAGGTCACCGCAAATGGTCATCCGCTCTTCACGTTGGTCTTGTGTCAAAATGCGTGGCACACTGTGCTGGGTGACACGCAACATGTTCAAGTCAACCGACAGAATTTTGTGATATGTACCATGGCTGATCCGTACTGCTGCTGCGATGTCGTCTACCGACTGGAACGGTTAGCGCGCACCACCATTACAATCTCTTCGATCTTGCGTTCAGTTCGGACTGTTGTTGGCCGACCAGTACGTTCTTCATCCTCTAAACTGTTTCTTCCATCCGCAAAACGTTGCTGCTACTTAAACAAAGCACTGCGATCCAGAGCGTTGTCACCGTACACTTGCCTGATCATCTGCAACGTTTCTGTTGCGGATTTGTCTAGTTTTTGGCAGAACTTCATGTTTGCCCGTTGCTCAAAATTGCGACATTCTCCAAGTCCGTCGCGGCGAATTTAACTCCTTTCACAACAGAGACAGTACCTCTGTTTACACTCTATGCACACACCTGTCTCTTGCTGGGTCGAGAGACGAACTTCCATTGATTCCTCCAAGACGTCCGTCTCAGCCGTAGTACACCACTAGAGCCACACTGCCTCCAGTCCACGAACTCATTGACTGCAGTGGTATATATCATCATCATCATCATCATATTCAGCCGTTTTCTATCCACTGCTGGATGAAGGCCTCCCCCTTTTCTTTCCACATATCTCGGTCTGCTGATATCCTCATCCATGTAGCTCCTGAAAAA
>JAGDQP010000979.1:20435-38445 GCA_022664845.1 Lepisma saccharinum | reverse complement strand
AATGCAATTTTCCTCTTCTTTCATTTCCCTTCTTTTCTTCATCAAGAGCTTAGTTTCTTCTGAGATTTTGCTCTCTTTTTTCTTTCTGGTACCTGCTATCTCCTTGGCTGTTTTTCTTATTATCTCAGTCAATATTTTATTTCTGCTATCGATGTCTTCTTCATCCTCTAACTCTTCCAAGGCGCTGAATCTGTTGCTTAGTTCTATCTAGTGAATCTGTTGCTTAGTGGTATATATATATATGAGCTCCTGCCTAGCCTAGTCGGTAGCGCGCTCGGCTTCAGTGCGAGCGGTCCCGAGTTCGATTCCCGGTGGGGGCTCAAAAATTTCGGTGTTGACCCAGCATCGTGAGGACAATTGGGGAGCTGCTGTGAATAAAAGACAGTGGCGATCAAAGTGAGAGCTTCGGCTCTCCTCTCCCAACCCGTCTGGTCAGCGTGGGACCAGTAGCAACTTCTCCCTTCGGGGAGAGGCCTCATCCACTAGTGGATTGAATATGGCTGTGATTTATATATATATATACAAAAATTATAATGTAATAATGTATTTCATAGACCAACCAAATGGAGTATTATTTTCAGTTAACAAGGAGTCACACATTTAGAAATTGTCAGTAAACGAACAACAACGTATATCTCAGGAACGGTGGTAGATCTAAAAAAAAAATTGTAATAACCTTTTTTGTTCCTTAGCTTATTTGGAACCAAAAAGGTCATCAGAAAAAATTTCGTAGAATCAACCATAAACGAGTTACAGAGAGAGAAAGAGAGATTAGTGTCACTTCCGGCGGCCACCTTGAAAATATCGGCCGTCTGCCACGGAATCAGGCAAAACACCTGGTAATACGTGATTTTGTGGTTCATGACCTATCAATCCCACATAGTCATACTATTCCTTCATTAAAAATCGAACGGAATTACATAAGCCCCTGCACTATATTGGACAAGCTATGTTTCTGATTTTCGTTTCGAGAGTAGACCACAGATGCTCTATCGGATTAATGTATGGGGATTGAGAGGTTGAATGAAGCTGTTTAGGCAAGAAGCTGTAAAGCTGTGTGGATTTGTAGAGCAGCCACAAGCGAGTTTTTCCTACTGTATGCTTCAGGCTGTTCGTTGTCTTGCTGAAATATGAAGTCGCTGTCAAGACCCATCTTCTGCTCACAAGCATGGAGATTTATTTTCCTTTAAGGTCCCGATGTACATTTTGTGATCCATCACCCCATCGATGACGTGTAAATGATCCACCCCGGAGGCACTTATATACCCCCAGGTATACACGAACTGTCTCCAAGTTTCGCTGCAGGCAGAAGATGTGGAGAATCCAATTCTATATTAGGCTTGAGCCATACCATGCGCCTTCTGTCGGGCTCAGAAATATTATACTTACATTCGTCCGACTTGTTCCAGAACTGGCCCCCTTATTTCTGTACTCTTTTGCAAATTATAAATACTTTATGCGATTTGTCTTATTTATCCAGAACTTTTTCGGGCTACCCCACCGTGATATTCCTCTCTTCTACAAATCTTGGGCACTGTACTGGCTGACACTTCAACACTACGTCTTTGCAACTCTGTTGCTATCTTCACACTACTTTTATGCTCTTTTTTCTATTTCCCTAATAATAAATCAAACATTTGATTCACTCTGCACTTTCGTTCTTCCACTCTGGGGACGATTTCGTACTGTTTTCAAAACACAAAACCTATCTATTATTTATTGCACATTCGAACGAGGTCTGTCAACAATTTCAGATAGTTCGCTCAAAGACTTATCCAATTTTCTTGTCGTTCTACTTATTTCTGTGGGTTTCCTTGCCCATTTTGACCTTCAACTATGCATTAGCCGATTCCTACTGATGACTGACCCTACTATGTCTCTTCTCCGTGCACTGAAGAGGTGCTTTTACATGTGAATGTTAGCAAACCCAGCATTATTTCCTTCCTTTTTTCTGGTGTACGATCACTTTTGTGTCTTGTCTGCACGCCTCTTATGACGGTTTCTTTCATTTCTTGATACTGTACTAGTCGTCTCCTGTTTTTATGTAGGCTATTTATGGAATTTATTTCCACTATTCATATTTTACGGGTTATTACATTTTTTACACCACTTGTTTCTTCTTAACAGGCCTTTACCTTTTAAAAGAATAGGTGTACGATCACTCACTGCAAAACTTTCAAATCGCAGTTTGCACGTTGGTAACAAGGTTCAGTGGATAAGACATCGGCTTGGTACGTAACCCGGGTTCGAATCCTGTAGAACATGAAAAATATTCTATCGTCCTTGTTTATGAATTACTAATTTTTTTTTACGCTTATTTTGCGTTAAACTTGGCAACAATATTTCAAAGAGAACGACACTTGCACTTTCACCGCTTAAGAAACACACAACTCCATCCGTCGCTTCCCGTCAGAATAAATAGTCCAAAAATTTGTCAGTCTCACTGGCTACCCTGTCGTAGTTCTTTTTCGTTCTTTAAAGTCACCCGTCCGAAGCCCTTGGACAAACTATAGTAAAATTGTATAAGGTGCCTTGTAAACGTAATTCCTCCAAAAATTCGCATATTACCTTTTCCGGGATATTTTTCAATTGCTATTCACGGGTAAACAACTTGAAGGTAGGCGAAACTGCAAATCCCATTTTGCCTACCATCCTAAAATGATGTTAATTATGAACAATCAATAGCAAGCAGCGGTGTGGGCGAGATGGGCATGGACAATGTGTGAAGATATGCAAATTTCTAATCCTTTCCCGTAAGTGATTTCTTTGGCAATTGCCCTCCAGCTAGGAACAGGATATCAAGATACGATCACGGGCCAACCGTGTGTCAGATTCTGAAAAGAGCTATAACTTTTTAACTAAAATTAAGGAGAAAGAATAATTTTAACGAACTAAAGCAGAACATACACTGGGTAAGAAAACACAAACAGAATGTTCAAATCGAGATTCAGTACTACAGCATATGTCAATATCTTGAGAAAAGTTTAAGATAAAAATCAAATTCAACACTTTGAACACAATAGTCTATATGTGTCACTTTTCCCCACTACTACTCTAGATATTTCTGGAACTCTTTTGTATTAGCTATCTGAAGCAAATATTAAATGTTTTAGTTTGTAGTTCTTGTTTCCTATACAATGAAAATACCAATAGCTTAACCATTTATACTTCCAGGCTTTAAAACCTTTTAACGCACAGGTGGAAATTTAATTGGAAACACATGTTCTAGCATACTTTATATTCTAAAAAGCAGTTAACGAACTTCACAGAATCTCGATTCATACACCAGTATTACCGTTTGGTATAAAATAATGGATCGAAATAGCCCAAATATTTTGAATGGTCTGATTGTAATGAAACTTCCAGAAGAGGCAAAATGCTTAAGAAATTATGAAAAAGTAGTTTTAATCTACGCCTAGATGGCAGATACAATAGTAGAAATGTTAAAACTGTTCGAATTACGAAAGTAAGTAGAATTAGAAATAACAAAAATCTGAAACGTTACTTCAAACTTCGTTCCTAATTACTCATATAAAAAGACAGCTTTTTGAGAAACAAAATTAACTGCTTAACAAATATACATTAATTACAAAACGGACATGGAAATACTTGATTTTTCCAAATACAGTAGACGCTCTTCATCCGGCCCATTCGGGACCACGGCCGTGCCGGATTATCGAATATCAATGAATCGTTTATTGCTTAAAGGCCCTATGTCCACTTTTTGGCGAATTTGAGTTTTCACCGAATTTAAAACTTTAAATGTAATGTCACCGTTGAGTGTAAAAGGGCCCTATGTCCAGGACATGAGACTTTTCTGCACCCAACAGTTGCCACTTCTGGATTATATTATTCAAAATTTGGTATCCTGCTGTTGCCACAAAAGACAATTTGTGTGTGTTGCTGAACAGTACATCAGAACGGTATGTGTTAATTTTTTACAATAATAGTTCATCAGCATTTTTTTTGTATGTTTTTCATCAACACATACTTATCAACACTTCTATACATTTAAAAATACTTCATGGTTACATGACTTCCTTTCTTTCTCAACAAGACACTGACTGTAACTGTGCACTTTGGTTCACATTAGAATTTATAAACAAGTGCAAACTAGATATTTTTTCCCACCAGCTAGCTGTTGATTGCAGAACGGCTCCAAGTCCAAGCAGAATAAATAATATTTTCCCAGTTGTTAATAATAACTTTACATTGTTGATTCTGTATCTCTTATTAGCTACTAGTGTAATCTTTCGAATGGCAGTACTCGGCCAACAATGTATGACTGATGCAACAGTGTATACAGTTTTTATCATTTTTTTTCCCTTCAAAACTAGGTAAAATGGACATAGGGCCTTTCTGCACTCACCTATTCCATTATAGTTTTAACGGGAATACCAAAGAAAAATGAATACAGTAAAGTATTTAAAACAAGTTGTACATGTAATAAGCGCATTCCAAATTTTATAAATGTATTTCATGCATCAATAGCCTGTTTCCACGCCCGAACCCACCAAAAAATATCCGAAAACGAGCGACTTGATCGGTGCCGGATTAACAGAATATACCAAACCGAAGAATGCCGGATTAAAGAGCGCCTACTGTATCACCAAAATCTATTGAAGTTCTGTAGTTCTGAATAGTAAAAGGAAAAATTCGCTAAAATCCCCCATTACTGGTTTTATTTTACAACTACACAAATCTGACAACGCAGATGAGAAGATCTTTCACAGAGAACAGTTTTGGCATTGGATACTCCCTCACAATAAGTCGTTTGTTCATGTAGTCAAGACTTGCCTCTAAACTGCTTCACTCTTCACACCATAAACTTATGTGTGGTCTCATACCTGCACGTCACCTTGGATGCTCTGATAGTAATGTACGGTCTGATAAAACGTAAACATTATATATTCTCTACCACATCTCTCTTTTTCACAATCACGAACAATCTCACGAATCTTTAGTAACAAGCTACTGAACTACATACAGCCTATTCTAAATACGAATCTGTTGGTCAGATTCGGGAAAACCAAGGGAAACAATGATGTTGATACACACCGTGTTCCTCTTGGCAGAAAAGGTTGTTCAAAACATTAGTTCGCACGTGGATTGCCATATCTTGCGTGCCAAGACGACTTCCTGATGAATGCTGGACGAACGCCAGTCCTCTTAGGAATGCTAGTCGTCTCGAGGACGCATTCTCAACGACGAAACGAAAACCACTTCAATAGCTGCAATTCATTCCAATGTACTGCAATTTATCTACTACTCTTGACCTTCGCAATAATTATATACATTATCCTACATTTGGTGTTACGACAAATGCTGAACAACATGCCGTATATTTGATTACCGAAGTTAATAAATAACTGTATCAACACTCAACCCGAAAATACGTCATTCATTTTACAAGACATTGATGTACTAGGCCTGCCATAAGCAATTAATTCTTCAAATTCAGTTCGTCATGCTTAAGTGATCTGCGCAGTTTCAAGAACGCTTACAAAAGCTGTAAATTCCTCTTCCAAGAATGTATGGACAACATTTCATGATAAATCGAAATAGTTTCGACCTCTAACTTACTGTTTCATTTAATCTCAACCTTAGATTTAAAACAAAATAAAGTGAACGTACAATACGGAAATAAATAAACCAAACTTTCATGACATGCTACATTATGTGCTTAACCCTCAATGTGAGAGATGCCTATCTGAATAGATCCTAAAGGACATAAAGTAAGAAATCACCTAATATGCCGACGAAAATGTTTTTACTAAACAATAACACAAGCATTTATTTCGAATGCAAGATCATTTGATTATCTCCAATTATCTAATGACCTGTGAATTCGCAATAAGCGAAAAAATAAAGTAGAGATGGGTCGATACCAAAATTTCTCGATACTCGACAGCGATACTGATTTCAGTCCTCCGATACTCGATACTTTTCTGAACAGTATTCTGCCATTAAACAATAATTACATTAATAAAAGTAAAACTGAAATATACAAATTTCCTATCCTTAACTCTTTGACTTTATAATAATTATTCTATTAAAAATATTTGTTAATTTTATGCATTCTTGACTACTTTCTTATACACTATATTAGAGGTCGCCTTTGTAAATTTTGTAATATTGTTAGCAAATCTATCACTTTAATGAGTGAATGAAAATAACACGAAAAATATCAATATATTTACCTGCGCAAACAGTTAATAACTGAAAGGAATGTTGTAAGTTTTTGTAAGAAAAACGAGAATTTTCATTCTATTGGAATCAAGTTGAGTCAGCTGTGCTGCATTGAACTCTATTTAACGATATTGGAGTGATCGGCTAGTGGCGAATGATAAGACACCAGAGCAAACATTTAACCTCGACCATCCATCCACTTCCAGTCTAATTCAATTATAAATGGGCTGTATCGCGATGTACTGCAAATATTTGTATCTTCGCAAATACTCGATACTTCGGGGGAAAGTATCTGTATCAATGAACTCGATACTTTTAAGCGGTATCGAGTATCGGGACAGACATGGGCATTATCGCTATACCTAGTATCGCGATACAAAAATGGTACTTGGCAAATACTCCATACTTCGAAAAAAAGTATGTCTATCCAAGTACTCGATAATTTTAAACGGTATTGAATATCGAAATAAGCGATACTTCCTGAAGAAGTCAGTCCAGTCGTAGATAAGATAAAATGAATTTTATGGGCGGTAACATCCAGTCGTTGAGAGAAGACTTCAAGAAAAGGAGCACGTCCAAATCTAGATGTCAGTCGTAAATACTGTAAATTGTGGTGTGCTGACAAAATCGATAGAAATGATGTCACATTTCTCGGCTGTCAAAGAAATTTTATATGCGTTTCTTTCGGTCACTGTTTATTTTAGATTTGCGTTCGTCAAGGAAACAACGTCAAGTACTGAGATACTTTTGTAGAGTATTGGTATCTTTTACTCGTTACTTTCTAAATAAAGTGTCCTGTATCGGTATGTATCGCGTATTGCGTATATTTCTTAATTGGAGTATCGGTATTGAATATACGCACGGAAGCTCTAAAAAATCTCAATTTCAGTAAGTACCTACTCATCTTTATGTTCAACCATGATCTCTCACTTTTCAACATAAATGGATCTTAGCAATTATTCCTTTTCAAGCAATTTTGTTTTCAAAACTAAAGAATTTTTCACTCTGATATGTAAATTAATGTCCTACTACGAAATTATTTTCAGAAAATCACTGTCAAAACCTATAAAGTGTCGAGTTTAATATTTAAGGTATTGACCGATACCGCTACCTTCCAAGTATCGGTGTTATCGAGGTGTCGAAAGTATCGAGAACCCATCACTAAAATAAAGGTATACACCTTCATAAATCATTAGTTTGGAAGATTAACCTATAATGAAAGTTCATTACATCTTCTTTTTTATTGATGCAGGAATCTGAATTCATTTATGGCCTTTTGGAATCTTTGGCTCAGGCCTGGGTCTGTCTTAAGGTGCCTTCCTGATATTCGCCTGGTGAAACTGAAGGAACCCTGGGAAACTTCGTTTAAGATGGACTGCTTCGGGTTCGAACCAGCGCACCTACCCACTGCCGATCTGAAGAATACGATGGAGGCTAGGTATACTTACGCCGAGGAAACTCTTCTATACAAAAAAAAAAAAAATAGACACACAAGTTTGATACAATACGACAAACATGGGACTGTATGCGATTTTGACCATAGTAACCATAAAATATCCAGTGTTAGTCAAAAAGAACTGAACGATTTGAACACGTCTACCAATTAGGTGGATACGTTCCAACAGAACTTAAATTGGAGGGAAGAAAGTGTTTTGCATCCCAGAATTTTGAAGTGGTCTCCTAGGTTCTCCGATCTGAACCATGACCTTTTTATCTGAGATTAAATTAAAGACCTTCCCTCCTTCAGAAACTACTCGGCATTCAGTTCAAATGTTCTTTATTAAGCTGGGCGAGATTCAGCTGAACATATTCTACTACCTAACCCGTGTCAGTACAATTACACACGTAAGTTGTACAACCAACCTGGTAGTCGTGTGGGTTGAGGCGCCAAGCCAGCGACTCGAAGGTCCCTAGGTTCGAAACTTAACAGCTAACAGACTCGAGACGGGCCGACGTCATTAGTTACTAAAATGGCCTAAAAATACAAATTTTCTAAATTTAAATTTTACGTAAGTTGAATTTTTAAAAACGCAGTAATTTATACATATATATATATATATACCGAATGACCTACAACCTACAATAATAAAACATACGGAATGACACAGTAACGGAATAACTCACTCTTGTCATCAAAGTGTTTCATATTACTATCATAGCCCACATACGATTAAAAGACGATACTATGAAAAATATAAGGGAACCAAGAAAGTTTTGTCGCTTTTTGTGGAGGTCTGTGTTCAATTGGCCCTCACACCGTGAGTTGAATGCGTATGGAGATCAGGCGAAGGTCAGTTGTTGGTGTGGGTATAGCCAACATACTACCTGGTTGTGGCAGTTCAGTTACACCGTGAACGTGCGGAAGGACAGAGTGAACATGGGACCTCCACAGAGCGTCATAAGGGCGTGTATGCTGTATGAATTCAAACTGGGGTCAAACGCAGCTGCAGCGGGGCGGAAGATATGCCAGGCCTTTAGTGAGGGTGTCGTGACTACGCGGACAGTGCAGCGGTGGTTTACCAAGTTTAAGGACGGTGACGAAACACTCGAAGACGCACCACGTGCAGGAAGACCAACACAGGTGCCAAATGAAGATCTTCAGGCAGCAATTGAGGCGAACAGTGGCCAGACATGTGAGGAACTGGGACTCGTCCGAGGAAGGTCAGTTCTGGACAGGGTGTTGACATGTGATGAGAAGTGGGTGCTGTACGAAGCTCCACGGCGCCGTCATCATTGGTTAGCATCCCATGAACCGGTTCCAAAACAGCCGAAAAAAGCACTGCACCAGAAGGTTCTCCTGTGTGTTTGGTGGACTGCTCGCGCCATCGTGCATCGGGAACTGCTACCAGCTGGTCAGAGCATCAATGCAACTGTGTACTGTCAGCAGTTGAGCCGTGTTCAAGAAAAACTCAAAACTCTGGAGCCAGCACTTCTGAATCGCAAAGAGGTCCTCCTGTTACAGGACAACGCTAAGCCCCACGTGGCTAGGATGACCCTTGACATCATTCTACGCCTTGGAATGGGAAACACTATTGCATCCGCCATACTCCCCGGACATTGCACCGTACGATTTTCACCTGTTCCATCCATTCACCTTAGAGGACGCCAGTTCAAATCCCTAGTAGAGGTGCAAAATGCACTTGATACCTCCTTCGCTTCACGGCCCACCAAGTTCTACCGCGATGGAATCGATGGCCTTCCAGAACGTTGGCAGAAGGTCGTCGATGCTGATGGGGAATGTTTTTGATCTTCCAGGTACGTCTTAGGTGACATATCGATGTTCGAAGGTGGTGGGTGAAAAAGCGACACAACTTTCTTGTTTACCTTTATACTTTTAGAACATAAAACAAAAAGAAAATATATACTACCAGTAAAAAGGGAAGCAGTGATATATCAGCTATTTTACATTTGGTAAGTAGTCTACTGCTTTTGAACCGAGCCGTCGTAGCTCAGTGGTAGATAGAGCGTCGGCGTAAAATTCGGGAGGTCCTGGGTTCTATTCCAGCGGCCAATTTTTCCTGTCACCCCATGCAAATGCCAGGGTGGCACCTTCAACACAGGACCTGGTCGACACCTTCCCGAATCCTTTTCCCGTCCTGAGCCTTATATGCCTAAAGGCAATAAATAAAATTCAATTCTATTGCTTTTGACTCTACTATAATAAGAGATAATTCTTAGGTTTAGGCTTAAATTGCACAATGGCACAGAAGTACACAATATCAGTGTGAAGCTAGCTGATATGTAGGAAAATGAAGGTTGATACGCTCATATGAAACATTGAGGGAGACAACCTGTATCACGTTTCATAGTGATAAAATATTCTCTGTTGTACTAACTCATAAATACGGTGGTATTCCTTTAGCTGAAATATTGTACAACGTATTACAAGAATGTAATTTACTTATTGGGTGGCTGTTATGATCTTCTGCTCGTTCAAAATAGGCAGTTTAGGTTCATACGTGTTTAGACCGAAAACATCTCATATAAGCATTTTAGACCTTTCTAATTTCGTTACTTTTTTATCCTGTTCCCATAAACCATATCACAATAATCGAAAAGTTGTAAGACTGGAGCCTGAATTGGTCGCAATTTTATCACCGGAGACAAATATTCACAAACACCCTAGCATACCACATGTTTTACTGCTTAGCAATATGTTCTGACCATTGTAGAAGGAAATCTACGATCATACCTATCAACATTTCACCGAGCTCGAGTAGTCGACTTTTACCTATTTTAATATTTATATCAAGCCGGTTTAAATTCTGTACATTTTTGCGGGAACAATAACGGTATAGTTATATTTACTGGGGTTCTAAACTAGCCCAGTACCCTAGCTAGATATCCTATAAAAGTTTATATTCAGCAACTCAGTGAGACGAAAAGATTTCCTGGCAAACACACACCTTGTAATTGCACGTCATCAGCAAAACTGATACATAGCAGAATAAATTGGAACCTAATACAAGATAAATCCAAAATATACAATGAAAAAACTAAAGCCCCCCAGCGGAACACCTTTATTTGTCTGTAATTTACGTAATAATGTTTGGCCAATTTTAACGCGCTGGGTGAGACTAGTCACTGTAATGTGGACAAAGAAAAACGTATAATAATGAAGTTCTGCAAGAAGGAGGTCGTGTATCACCGTGTCGAAAGCACGTCTGAAGTCCAACAGTAATAACAATTGGGCGTAGTATAATATCAGATATTTTTTGAAGATATGTATTAGTACTGTAAAATGTGCGGAATAAAGATTGATATTTTGGTACTATGCCCAATGCATTTACAAAGTTGATAACCTGATCATAAACTACCTTTTTTTAACAATTTTGAGATGCACGATAATCATTAGTTCCCGTGACAACTGTTTTTTTGCGAACAGTACGATCATTGCTTCCTTCCATACGGTAGGTAGTTTTTGTAACAAGCGACGTGTTAATAATATGCGTGAGGATTGGTAGTACTATTGGTATACTACTTGTATCATGTGTATCATACGTTATCGATTCCTACTCCGTTAATTTCACCTGAAGCTTTATAACACTATACGGCATGAAGAATCGCATCGTAGTAGCAGAGCAAACAATTGATGCCGATATGCTTCACCAGTTCAGAATATTGTTTAGCATAGGTTTCAAAGAACATTACCTGCTTTTTGTTAGCTAACAGAATACTGAATTCTACAACTGTATAATTTTCTTCCACATAAAACTCTGTTCCATTACCTGGTCGAACGAAATATTGTATTTCCTAACTTCTAGGACGCAACATTTGTTCCTGAAAATGACCTCAAAAATCAAACACCCTAGCACTAATAGGTCGAGTTATAAAGTAGTCTGGCAACTCTCAAAATGACAACATTAATTTTTTAGTATTTGACGATGATTAAATGTCAGAAATTGTTATATTGTGTATTCGTTTATTCCACTTTTATTCGAATCTTTTAAAAAATAAATATAGTAGTTGCTCCCTGGTTATATAGTATGGTAACTATCTAAAAAGTTACTTAATTGTCAAATATGTTTTTAAAAACTAGCTAATTATAGAGCAGGTACCTACTACTAAAAATACGTTACTACTTGTAGGGATAATGAGTCGGAAAATGCGGTACTTACTTGTAATTAGTGTTTTCCCCCGGTAATTTGGGAGTATATTTAGTAATAGGATGTTCTACAGCCTATTCCAAAAAGGTTGACTGCATTGATTAGGCTATTTGAGCTAAAAATTCCCGAAGTCCAACTTCGGGTATCTTCGGAAACAGTAAACCAAAGATGCCAGGTTCGGGCCCTGGAAGAAAGGATGAACCTTCGCAATTGGGAAAAATTGTGTGCAGATGATTTTTTTTCCTTTAAGTGCAATAAGACATGTTGAAATGTTATTAAGTGTAGAAAAAAGTAACATTCATTAAAATACGTAATGATACAATATTTCGAAACCATCTATACATCTGAGTACGTGATCATTTTGTCTCCTACGTTCCCATACGTAAAAGCACATTTGCAATGAAATTAAAAACAGCAAATTTAGTTCTCGCATTCGTAGTACAATAAACAAGAGAAAGGAGAGAAGAACAACAGTATTTGCAACGTATATCAATGTCATGTCATTGTCTTGAACACCGAAAATTCAGTCATGTTTTTTTCAGGAGGAGTTCTATCAGAAAGAAATAGATAGATGTGTTCATGTTAGCTCAGTGGCACTTCGCTTGGCTTCTAATCGTGAGGTC
The DNA here is from genome assembly GCA_022664845.1 of Lepisma saccharinum. NCBI lineage: Eukaryota > Metazoa > Arthropoda > Insecta > Zygentoma > Lepismatidae > Lepisma > Lepisma saccharinum. Next base: position 26,027 of record JAGDQP010000979.1, on the reverse strand, counting down.
CTGGGTTCAAATCCCGTTCTGAAAAATTTACTTTTATGTAATGATGTATTCTTCAAAGCATGAAAAATTAAATAAAATAATAATACTCAGTTTTATATGTATCCATACAAGCACATTTCCGGGCATAAGTAAGTATTATGTTTAAAATATAACATCAGAGAAGTGGTGGGTGTTGACAGAACGTCGGCATATTATAACTGAACGTTAAATACAAATTAAGTAAATGTTATATCCAAAGTCGGATCAAGGTGTCATACAGCAAACTCACGATCCCCACGAACAATTAATCACTTTAAGAAGCTAAACTGTACTTCAGTAAAGAAATACTCTGAAATGCTTGTCTCATAGGGAAGTGGTGAGGCTTTGATCTCTCTCTGTCTCTCTCCCTGGCTTGGTTGCAAATTCTATACTTTGTCATCTGATGAAGAGAAGTTACTATTGTCTAATTAACTAGAAGGAAAAAATGCTTAACTTGACCAGGGCTACAACCCATGTTCGCGTGGCACTGGTTTAGAAAGCAAAGGTTTTAACAATGAGCTACTTTTACAAGTAGAAAAGTATTGCCAAGATCTGTCTTATTAAAACACCACCAGATTGTCACGCTAAGTTGGCCATCTTATACACTAGTGATTTTTTATAAGGAAGATTAGATTGGTTTAGGTTAGTGATAGTAAAATTGGATCATTCCTGGATAACTTTAGAAAATGGTTACATCACCATTTTAGAAAAAGTTTAGTTTTCGTATGTGGGTTCCTACATACCTGAAGTTATCAGAACGACTTTTAAAGAAATGTTATGCGTTTCCTCGATACCAAATTTCAGACTTTTTCATCAGGACCCCCATCTGTTTAAGCATATATTTTATATGTTCATATTTATTATTTAATAATTGATAGGATGTGTATAAATAACTGACTGCTTCTGAAAGCTAGGATGTATTTGGATGCACACCTAGCAAGGTATGCAAGGGGGGCATGGTGCGTTCGAAGGGATCTGGGCGGCAGAGCCGGTGGAGACGCAGGACAGGTTAGCGAAGTGTTGTTAACATTCAATTCTATCTGTCAATTTTCTATTTGGTACACATAAAATTCATGTTATCTGTATCTTATCCCAATCCCTGTGCTGTTCATTTGCACGGTCGAGACAGTCGTAATATAGAACGTTTTAAAGACATCCTTTTCTTAAGCAATTCGTACTAAAATGTAAAAAAAAAAAAAAAAAAATGTTCATGCATAATTTAAAAGAAATGATGTGGCGCTCAAATCGAAGAATTTATAAAGTGACTCTCTATGAGAGCGCTCCCTATGAATTTCTTTTTAATCAGCCGTTCCAACCTGATAGCATTAGGAAGTCAATTTATTCAATTACCGAATTCCATAATGTCGAAATTTCGGAATTGCAGAAACTGAAAAATACTATAATCAAAAATATGAAACATAACATAAAAACTTGACAGGGTTGTAGGAAAGAAACCGTATAAATACGCACTTTCACTAACTGAGTAATGGAAGTAAACTCGAAAATTTTCATTGCCATTTTCTTTTGGCTACATCCAGACTCCGGGGTTTCGGAATATCCCAAGTTTAATAAATTTTCAACTGATGTGAGTAGCATTGTCATCGAACACCGGAAATTTACGTCATGTTTCTTCAGAATGGGTTTGTAGGTGTGTTCATGTTAGCTCAGTGGTAGAGCGTGGGATTCCTACTCGTCAGGTCTTGAGTTCGAATCCAAGAGAGACCTTTTCTTTTTCCTTATTAGCAGAATTCCACAAAAATATGATGCAAGGAGTTGTTGCTACGAGAAACATTTTCAGAAAAGTTTAGGTAGCCCTAAAAAGGACTGTTTTGGGAGTTGGGGTGGAGGACATTAATTTTGTGTCCAATACCCTTCTACATTTATTACATGTTCCATTCTAATGGGCATGGAATCTATTAGATGGCTGACAAATCTATCTCCTTCCCCTACTTCCAGCCATGCCTCGGAAACATGGTCCCACAGGTCATCCCGAGTTCTTGGTTTATCTGCCTCACGCCAACTTCACCTCCGCCCACATATTTTCCATAGAACTGAGGTCTACGATTTGGTTAACATTCGCGCAAGAAATATAATAAAAATACTAATAGTTTTCATAAATGAATTTTCATAAAAAAGACTGTTTTAATAAACAAACTTAATTGCTATACTACCTTTACACATATAAAATATACATTCTGGATTAAAACCTAGAAAAATCATCCACAGGCTTGCTCTGTTACGAAAACAACAGACAGAAATAAATCCAATTTAAATTTAGTCTTCCTTACCTAAAATTACTAACGTATAAAATGGTCCACTTAGCGTAACTCAATCTGCTGGTGTTTTAATATAAATTCTGGCAACATTTCTCTAGTTGTAAAAGTAGCTCGTGGTTAAAACCTTTGTTTTCTAAACTAATACTATACGAACGTGGGTTCGAGTCCTAGTCGGGTCAAGAATTTTTCCTACTAGTTAATAAGCCAATAATAACTTCTCTTCCTAAGATGACAAAGTATAGGATTTGCAACACACACACAGAGAGAGAAAGTATTTCAGGGCCATGGAAACAACTTCTGTCTTCTTTACTGAAGAACAGTTTAGTTTCTTAAAGTGACTCATCGTTCGTGGGGATCATGAGCTTTGGGGATCGTGAATTTGCTGTACGACACCTTGATTAGACTTTGGATACAACATTTACTTGATTTGTATTTAACGTTCAATTATAATATGCCGACGTTCTGTCAACACCCACCACTTCTCTGATGTTATATTTTAAACATAATACTTACTTATGTGCTTGTATGGATACATATAAAACTGAGTATTATTATTTTATCTAATTATTCATGCTTTGAAGAATACATCATTACATAAAAATAAATTTTCCAGAACGGGATTTGAACCTAGGACCTCACGATTAGAAGCCACGCACTTTACCACTGAGCTAACATGAACACATCTATCTACTTCTTTCTGACAGAACTCCTTCTGAAAAAAACATGATTAAATTTTCGGTGTTCAAGACAATGACATGACATTGATAGATGTTGTTTTTCTCTAATTTCTCTTGTTTATTGTACAATGAATGGGAGAACTAAATTTATTGTTTTTAATTTCATTGCAAATGTTCTTTTATGTAAGGAAACGTAGGTGACAAAACGATCACCTGCTCAGATGTATGGATGATTTCGAAATATTGTATCATTACGTATTTCAATGAATGTTACGTTTTTCTACACTTAATAACATTTCAACATGTCTTATTGCACTTAAAGGAAAAAAACATCTGCACACAATTTTTCCCAATTGCGAAGGTTCATTCTTCCTTCCAGGGCTCGAACCTGGCATCTTTGGTTTACTGTTTCCGATGATATCCGAAGTTGGACTTAGGGAATTTTCAGTTGAAAATTGCCGTAATCATCGCGGTCATCCTTTTTGGAATAGGGTGTGAATTGTTTTAGTAAAGTACAGTCTATGTGCCTGTAAACATCAAAGTAAAATGAGTAAATGAATATATTCATCCAGAATTCGTGACAGATTTGTTGAAGAAGAGTCCAAATGTGGATGCTTCACGATGTTTGCTAGCGACATACCCTTACAGTTGTTTTGTATCGACCATGAACTTTTAAAATTGAACTAGTAATTTGGCAAGTGTGCCAGGTTATTTAAATATATTTGACAAATTCGAGATTTCTTCATGGGGTAACTTATTTAAAACTGCACATTAACTACACTAAATTAGAAAAAATCAATCGACTAACCTAACAAACAACCGAATAGCATGTTTATGATTAAAAAAAAAATAACGGCTGAATAAAACAAATATCAAATCCAATAAGTTTCAAATGATGATACACGTCTTCCTGTCCTGCAAGGCGAGTACGAGGTAATACCTATACTAAGGCCATGGCAACCACCTTCACTATCCTTGCCTCCACAAAAGGTGGTCACCGAGGCACATAATCCGTTAAACATTAGATGGAATTAAGCGACATGCCAGCTCAGAACGAAGCACATAAATCAAGTATCTTTTCCGCAATTTCATCTGGCTACTGCTGAGATAGTCTTACAATGTTAGATACGACCATGATTGCCTCTATCCACTTCTCCGGAAGAGTGTTTGCCGAAAGATGTCACCCCTTCATAACTAAGAACCTACTTACGTCATAAGAGACCTGTCTCGCCCATAAATGTATATTTTAAATATCTGGTAGCGATGAAGATTTCTAGCTCAAAATAGCCTTGCAAAGGTATAACCTAAAATTACTAGGGAATGTAATATAGTATAGGCGAATTAGCACCCATCGGGACAAAATTAATAATGAATATATTTTTCATTTGACTGTTGTTAATGCCTTTATTAATAACACATTACAAGCCCGGACACTGGAGATACCGACAGAAGCTCTTAACGCGATCATTAGGAAGAACGAATTGTCCGGTAAAATCGTTGGATTTTATGGAAATAATTGCAACAGTCAGTTTGGTGATGTGAAACGCGAAGGTGAAAACAATGGTTTGGCACGTCTGAATTGGCTGTGACGCTCACATAATGTCCCCAAACCGAGGCAGATGCCTCCCAAATAGACGCTTAAGATCTGATCGTGAAAGTGTACTTGTATTTCTACTTTTATACCGTTTGTGTATCCCAGCTCAAAGATTACGTGAATGTATAAGTGAGGTAAAAGAAAACTACTGAAGCAAGATTTTTATACCTACTTCCGGCTATTGAACTGTTTCTTCATATTTTATGAAGCTTTGGTTCCCAAGAGCACTGCCAATGATTATTACGAAGTTCTTTAACAATGAGTGTGGAGAAATGTTCGCTACGCTTCTTTAATGCAACTATTTTCGCTATGGAGAGAGAGAACGAAAGTAACAACTGATGTTGTCTTTGAACTAAGCTGAAAAATATTCAGGAAAGGCCTTAACTGTGGTATAACCGATTTGGTGAAGACATCAGATATTTTCTTGGAGCAACAATGTTACCTTAATCATGGCCAAATGTAGAAAAATCCACTGAAAGTTAATGTGTCAGTCGGATTTGAAATTGTAGATTTAGACAAGCTTCCTCATAAGGTGGTGATTGCAAAGAATTAAAATAATAATAATATTTACATACGCAACAGCAGTCAAACAAATAAAAACTTTACCAGTGAAGATAAATGGGTGAGATTGTTCAACTATTTCAAGAGCCAAAAGATGGATTTGCCCATCCTTTCCCGCGTCAAAGAATACATATTTAGGTCATTCCATTCCAAATCATCACAACTCCCAGCCCTACCACCTCAGATGTGCACGAAAATTTGTAGGATGGTAGACGACATGTAGTAATGTACCTATCTAAATTACCCTCAGTATTAATACAGCAGTGCTGCCAAAATGAGAAAAGACGTAAAAATATGCGTACAAGGTCAACAGCAAAAAATTATAACTTGCCTTCTGATTGTAGTAGAACATTCATCTTGGGTTTGTTTTGAAGCTATGGAAACTTAGTTTTGATTTAAAAATACTATTACAGAAAAATATTGAATTTTTCATTTCAAGGTTACATGTGATGTAAACTGACCTTGA
>JAGDQP010000979.1:0-20035 GCA_022664845.1 Lepisma saccharinum | reverse complement strand
TGACCTTGACTATATAAATAAAGGTGTATCTTTTTGCACCAAATAAACTTCAGTGGCAAGTTCAGATATGCCTAAAAGTGTTTCACTCGCCGTGTAGTTCCTGTCTGGCTGTAGCTATTGTGTGGTAAACCAGTAGTACAAGAGGTCGGTACAATTTCTGCGGATATATACTTCTGTGAGTAGCAGGGCTGCCACTCTTCCCGATTTTCGGTCCGATGTCAGCGCCCCGATGTGTTTCTTCCACTTTGTAATACGTTCCTTCTTTCATTCCCCCCCCCCCTCCTCTTTACAGGTGGTGCTGCAACACTACTTAAGCTGTCATTCAATAATTGCAAAGCTGATCCTGTCCTGTATATTGCCACTTCTGTGTCACTTTCCCCATCAATTGCGGTGCTTGGACCTTGCTCAGAAGTAACAGAATTCCCTATAATTTGTTTCCCATTAAGTGCCTAACTCTGTGGCTTACGGACCTGGCAAGTTCAAGACGTGAACATCTACCTCTCGAAGATAGCTTCTAATATTGTCATCAAAGAGACGTCTCGATCTTCCCAACGGCCTCTTTCCCTCCGGCATACCAACCACGATGGAATATAATAGTTTTTTCCATTCGAGCTCACTTGTTTCCTACATTATCACAAATCATTTGATCACTCGTCAAATCTAGCAGGTTTTGGATCATAAATGGTTGCACGTTTCTTAGTTGTTTTGTATTACTGCTGGGTCCTTTATATCAAATGGGTTGCAGCACTGTGCCCTAATGTATTTCGTATGCACTGCCTTACATACATTTATCCAGTTATTCTACTCACCACCTTTTTGTTCAATAGTACTTGCACGGAAACAAATTATCATTTGTACGCTTTATCACCTTTTAGGACCACCCTAAACATATTTTAGTTAAAAGTTACTACTGATTCAGCTAATATAAATTATACTTTTCTTATTATTAACCACGACCTTTTTACTTGCATTTTTGAAATTCCCATGAACCCCGTCAATAAACAGGTGATTCTCAGAATAGTAACCTTGAGAAAACTATCATTTAAGCCATAAATATTGGAGTTTTACCTACGCTTCTTAAGATGTACTATCAATTTGAAATTCAGCCTGTAATTTTTAATAAGTAACTTCCCCGAAAAATCTCTTATACACATGAGCTTATACTAAGGAACAGTGAAAAAATCGAAAATTTTTCAAAGTAACAATCAATTTACAAACAGGCAGATGGAAGTACCAATAAAAAAAATCATTTTTTCCGACAATTCAGCACATAGGTGACATTTGTGCTGAATCTTCTGTACTACGAACTGAAAAACATGCGTAGTTTGCAAAGAATTGCTTTGAAATTAGAATCGAACTTGCATGGCTCACAGAAATAATAAATGTAGTTTTATGTCCATACTATTAAATATTTCAAATAATAAAATATTATCTATGCTTCAACTCCGAAAGGTGAAAATCGGAACACCCTGCGTCCCGACGAACATTGCATCGGATCAAAAGTAGAGACGACCAAGACAAAATCCGGAACAGTGGCTACCCTGCTATTCACAGAAGTATATGTCCACAGAAATTGTACCAGCCTCTTGTACTAATGGCTTACCACACAATAGCTACAGCCCGACGGGAACTGCACAGCGAGTGAGAAACTTTCAGTCATGTCTGATTCCGCACTAAAGCATGTTTGGTGCAATAAATGTTTAAGTGCATACTTAATTTTTTTTTTTTTTCTCCTTTTCCCAAAGTCACCCCAAAATGAAACTTACACCAAAGATAGACTGCATTTAAGTACATGATTTACTTTATTCCTAGAATTGAAGATACAAGTTTTGAAATAGTCAAAGTCAAAGTTTACACCATGTGACCTTGAAATGAAAAAAAATCAATATTTTCTTTTTTTAATCAAAATTACGTTACCTTAATTTCAAATCGAGCCCAAGATGAATGTTCTACCATAATTAGAAGCCAAGTAATGATTTTTTGTTGTTGGCCTTGTATGTATTTTTTTAAGTTTTCTCTCACGTCGGCAATCGTGCTGTATTAATATCGTGTACCACCACCCTACAAATTTTCGTGCAAACCTGCGATGGGCGGGTTGGAAAGTGCTTTTTTGTGACGCGCATGGGGAATGAGAAACTGCACATATTCCCGACCCACGGTAAGAAGTGAAGTGTGGTGGTCAGTCTCACGTTCCACCGCTTCTACCTCCCAAGGGGGCCAGGACAACCAAGGACACACTGGTACTCAATTTGATAGGATGCTGAGTGCACCATTGAGCGCCAGGTATGGCAGCACTGAAGAGACCTCTCCAGCGTCCTAACTGGGATTTGAACGATTCCTAATACGCGTTACCGCATGAGCTACGGCGTAGTGTAAGCAAGTAAAAACTAAAGGGCTAAAGAACAGAGAATAAAATATTACAAACATTGTAGTTTCTAAACTCAAAATATTTAAAACTAGTAAAAGGAGTAACACCACTAATTGAAATGTGCTTTTAAACGTGAAGCTGCTTATTCTTAGAACAGTGTTCAAATGTAAAATCACTGTGATGTTCAACAATTAAAACTTCAAAGATAATATTAGTGACTGGTATGTTCTGAATTGTTGGACGTGTGTCTGTTTTGAGTGTCACACCAATGTTCAAATGTTAATATAATCTGAAAATCAATACTATAAATATGGTTAGCGTCCCTGTTTCGGAAAATTAGAATATAGTCAGCCTATGTAGTCGTATATATAGAAAAAACAACAACACAGAATTACAAAATAACAAGGAACACAATTTCGTTCAAGCTTTGAGATTCCCCAATATCGGTTAAACAATTACCATCTGTCAGGTTAGGTTACACTAGAAGAATAATTTAGCTCCTGCATATCATCTTTAACTTGACCTAAAGTTAATGCACGGTTACATTTGGCAAAGTTCTTATGACATGTATTCCCAGCAGGGGCATACAAGTGATTCAGAGTCCACTTTAAACTGTAGGTCCTGCCCTTAGAAGATCATCCGATTAAAGGGAATGGCAAGCCACGCATCGTCATCATAACAAGTTGGATAAGATGACATTAATTATGAGAGAGATTAGCTTCTATTCTCTACCCTCGAATTAAAAATAGGCAGGAATACGGGGTTTCCTCCTCCTAATCTTTACAGTGGTGATTTGATTCATCTTAGTAGCTTATTTTTCATTTCTACTTCATACTGTGTATGATCGTGTTCAGAACAAACGTGGACACTTTACAAATGCACCCTTTGACTAGTATATATGGACTCCACTTACACGCAACCTTCCAGATGTAATAAATTCTAATCGAAACCATACTCTGTACATCGACAGTGTATCTATCAAAATCCTTAAATACGTTTAATAGCTCTTGTCGTACAATAATGAAGGCGTAAATGTCATTGTACTGGAGGTTAGCACATCTGTGTTAGCGTAAGAGCAGAGCGATAGTGTTTAGTGCAAAAGACCCATGATTCGAGTCCTGCTGTTTACGAAAATGTTTTCCTTTTATTTATACTACTTCTTCAGTATATGTGCAAGGTTTTCCTTCAGAATGTGATTCTGATATGTAAAGCCTTTAATTTTGTGCTTGACACTGAATGAGCAAAACACAAAAAGCCCCCAGATCACCCGGCCATATTTCAAGAACAGTCTACACTTTGCAGAATAAATGTATTTCTACCAGCTTTTCAAAACTGAGTTTCTTGAAAATGTCTCCCGCACTTCACTTTGAAAAAACCTTGTAGAAATATTTATGAAACATTTATTCTGTACTCTTCAATTTCTGCGAACACGAAAGAGCAGAGCGAAGTATAACGGTAAGTTATCCACAGTTACCTTCTCTACTTAAGTGAGGGGTAGTTCACTGCGGAAGCAGGCCTAGTGTTTGAACTGTAACTCCAAAATGGATGAGTTAATCCAACATGGCTCTACTACTATATGAAAAACTTGGTTACTACCAAACCGCAACCTTGTACAATTATCAGTTTAAATTTTTCAAACGAAACTACACTTCAAGGGAATCAATGTTTCACACGCGTAACTGTTAAGACTTGTCAACTCTCCCGATATCCCGAACAAACTTTGTTACCTCTCAGAGTGGCTAAGTATATGTTGTTATATATTTTTGTTATTCTACGCATGCACCGTAAACATTTCAGATCTACGTCAGTAATTCTTATACTACTATTACTTTCAGTGTATGGGAAGATGAGAGAAATAACAGATTTAAACTAATTGTTGTGTAATCGAGATTTCTTCACTTTGCTCTAACCAATTTCGCTTCATCATCTATGTTTGGTAGGTAGCAGGAGCGTAGGAAGTTTCTGAATTACGGAAATTTCAATAGGAAACTATTACGAATTGTAACTCTCGTCAAACTACATATATTTACATACTTCTCTATATAATTAACAAACTCCTAAAACAGCTCAGAGGCAATTTTCCATTACATAATAGATATTACGAATAACAAGAACGGAAAGGATTTGGAAAGAAATCAACCTGTAACTTCCCCAAGGTATAGGTACTATCCCAGTATTTGCCTTGTAGGACCCGGGCGCTCGGTTAGCTGGCAGCTGGGCGTGAACCCATGACCTCCGAATACGAAGCAAACGCTCTGCATATATACCCGTAGCTATTGTACAACAGGTATCCTAAATGTCTTTTCCGGTGTACTAGCTTTTATCCTGAAAACGCTTTTGGTTCGTTCAATGGCAAAGCGTGTGGCGAAACACAATTTGCTACTACAATCCCGTTTGAAATTTTCTAAAACACATTTTTACGCAACAATTACACTGTTATTTTCCCAGTCTACAAGAACTAGTATAATATGATACTTCATTGATAAATCAAATTATTATTATTATTACGCAGACAAGGGGTTCTCCCGGAATTATACAGGTAATGTTAAGTTGACAAGGCTAGTCACGGTCAAATATAAATATATGACAAAAGTATGCTAGGAAAGTGAACGAATCAAAACACCTTTAAAAAAATGGAGATGTCTATAGTTTGCTCTCTCTAGTAATTTCAACAAATCTTAGGTAATACTACAGACTAGCTACTAGTAACATAGAGCACTGAAAATGACTAAAATGCTATGCTTTGTGTTCCTATAACCATAAAATGATACTAAAGGATGCGGGAAATAATTAAAACATGACCTAATGTGGAAGTTAAGATGCGCTGATAAAGGGCACAAAATCCACGTTTAACACGCGAAAGTAGTTAAGTCTTGTATCTCCAGTACGCATTGCATTTTAAATCCATGATTTTCCACCAAAAACAATGAAAATCACGTTATTCCAACTGCATAGTATTCTATAAAGAAAAAGGAGTAACTACTGTTCTTGTCTTAAACACAAGTTTGATGTTTTTTTATAGAATAAGGTGCAGTTGGAACAACGTGATTTTCATTGTTTTTCTAGTGCTTTTTCATTGTTTTTGGTGTAAATTCATGGATTTGAATCCCAATGCGTACTATAGGAAGAGCAATAATTTTCGTGTCTTAAACATGGATCTTGTCTTGTATCTTTCATCAGCACATCTTAACTTCCACATTAGGCCGTGTTAGTATTATTTCCCACGTCTTTTAGTAGTTTTTATGGCTATAGGAACATAAAATATTAAATTTTGAGTTATTTTCAGTGTTCTATGTTACAAGTAGTTAAACTGCAGTATTACTAAATCTTATAAATCGGTGAACTGTATTTAAGTTTCCCCAAAGAATGTAAAATTTACACGATAATTTAATGTTTCAATCGTGCGTGAATACGTTGAAACTCAAAAATACGGTAACACAATTTCGAGTAATGGAAGTATAAAATAGTGGAAAGTACGAGGCACTATTTAGAGGCTCTAGCCTTCAAACCGGGCACATGGTACGAGATGGGCGATTCATTACACGAAATGACGCCAGTAGTTTTCTTACACATGCCGGTCCAGAGTCGGGTTTTGCAGGCAACAACGTGTGCCTATATAAATATATGTTTTGGAGGGTGAGGGAAACACATTTTGTTCGTTTTTATCAAGGAAAAAACAATTCTTTGAATAGTTATTTTGACTTTAAAGGTCACTTTGTGTCCATACAAAATGAATGCAAATGTGATAAATACGCAACAGATGGGAACAAGGTATCTTATTTGCCTCTATTTGAATAGCGTCTAATTAAGAGGAAAAACTTTACTATCGATAGTTTCCAAAAAATAATAGCTTTTATTATATTTTAAAGCATATATTTTTATTATTAAAAAAATGCACACTGCGGATATGAAAATACGAGAGAAAATTTAGCTTCTTATGGTTTGCTTGCATCTGATTTGTATTAAATAACGAAAATACATTGCACAATTAAAAAATATGTACAGACGCATTATGTTTCTCGATTTACCGAGGGAAAATTTCTCTCGGCGTATGAAATGGTTTCATTTAAATTAGACGTAAAGAAACAACGAGAAGCTAAATTTCCCTTATTCTCGTTACATCTGCAGTGTGTAGTTTTATTAATAATAAAAATATGTGCTCTAAAATATATATAAAAAAAAATATTGTTTTCTTATAAACTAGTGAAATTTTCTTTTCTAATCAGAAACTAATCAAACAGACGCAAGTAAGCTAACTTGCCCCGGAGTATCTGTCACTCTTGCACATTTTCATTCATTTTATATGGACAGAAAATGACATTTAATGACAAAATAACTATTATACGAATTGTTTCCTCACCTTGCAAAGCCCAAAAAATGTATTTATATAGGCATACGTTGTTGCCTGCAAAATCAGGCTGCAGCCCACATGCCGTTATATATGCACATGGTGAACACCCGGAGTATCTATTTAACGAAATAATGGCACGAGCCTATCACTTTTTTTTTTATTGCTGGCTGTCGCTGTGTGTTTATAGAAGAGTTTATTAGAATTGTTTGCAAGAGTACAGAACGTACATACGGATCAATAGCTGGGGCCCCTAAAATGAACTTTATCTTTATAGAATTGCAATGATTAAAAAACTTCCAGTTAACAACTCCTTTTTCAGTTTCCTTCTATTGGGTAAATTGAAACTTGAACTTTCTTTTCCAAGGAAGCACTTTATTACGTGCACCCTTGTACACAAATTTACAATGAATTGCCGCGAGCGTACTATAAAGAAGCAAAGCATTATCGTTATCTGAGTGACTACAATCATTATTTGAGAATAATAAATTATTTAGCTCTGAAGAACCAGTCAACTTCCACATAACCCACCCCATCGATTACGCGTGTCGCGTTCCACATAACCCACCACCATCGATTTCGCGAACTCCGGTACAATCCATATTTCTCCGAATACGTTCATAAAAAAACATTTCGGAGACAATAAGTCATAAGTCACCTATCTGCTTCGTATTATACTATGTACTATCCATAATTACATCCTACACTATTTCGAACACGCATTATAAAGATTGTATTTTCACATATTTGGAATTCTAAGTGAAGGCAAATTTTAGGAACATCGACGGCGCAATTATATATGGCACTTCTTTCATTTTTTTTTTAAATAATCCATCATAAAATGCTGCTTGCTGCAATGGCGTGAAACGCAAACAATTATTTTATTTGTGCATAAACACGTAACTAATAAATAGTTTATTTATTGACTGAAAACGAAATTATCAACCATCCGGCCTCCCTCCTAATGTCACTGCAGTCTGTGATCACTGGCACTGTCTTGATTAAATTTACTGAATAAGCTTTCGGTCAGGCTTTCTAACATAACATTTACACTGTAATTTTCGGCATATACTTACCTTCACAGATGGATCAAAGATGTGTCAAACACAACTAGAATAAACGTCCACATATAACCATGTTGAATAACAACATTCACTACTTCTGCAGCATTCAGCTATAGCAACACTCTGACGTCAGCATCAGTGCAACTACTATTCTACCGCAATTCGATTTATATCAAATTGTTTATTGACAGATGTACAGTCACAAAATAAATATAGACACTAAGTGAGAAAATTAATAAATCACAACTGAAGTAATTAAGCTAAAGTTCATTACAACATTAATCCACGAAATTCCACGTTATTGGAAGATTCACTCCTACACCACCTTCCGTCAGTGCTCTCATACAAACACCTGACATCTATCGACCGTGTTTGGAAGTTCTTCATTCGATCAGTACATCACATGAGGTGCGTCCAATTCTTCTTCAATTAAATTCAGTACCGGTGGTGTTTTAAAAATAAAAAATTACATAGGAATGTGTTGGAACAGTATAATTTTGACGCTTCTATCAAATTATCTCAGTAATATTCCTTGTACTCAAAATATTAGCAAATGTATTCACTCGTTTAGTTAAAATCATGCAATTCAGAATATGTCAATGCATAAAATAAAACCAGATTTGGTAGGCCTATCTATCCTTAAATAAGGAAGAAACAAAATTTGTGTAAATATGTGCAAGCAGAGCCGAAGTCAGAAGAGGACAAGGAAAAAACAGGATCAATATTATATAGCAGTGGTCAGTAGCGAATCCAACTTTTTGGTAAGGAGTGGCGCAGGTGGAAAAGACCAGGATATTATCGATATTTTCTCGGTGTTATTTATAGATAGACTTTATTTACCTGGAAAACAAATAGATTTTTTTCTGATCTAAACTGTTGAAATAATGCTATAACAATTATCTTTTTCTTGAGGCGGGAGCGCCCCCCCCCCCCCCTCTGGATCTGCCAATGGTATGATGGAAGCAAAATAGTACCGGGGCCCTAGATTTACTAATATGCTCTGTCTTCTTTCTTTGAAACTATTTTTCTTGAAATTCCTTATCTATAGGACAAACTGCTTCAATCATGGGGCTGTTTTTATGCAAACGCGTTTCTCAAGCGATTTGAGAGCCACACGAACAGCTCCTTCTATAAAGCAATAGAAGCAAATGTGTGTGTTTATGCAAATGTGGCCCGATTTTCTGCTGCCGCGTTCTCAAAGAGAGCCGTCGACAATTTACAGAACGCGAGAGGTTAAAACAATGGATTCGTTTACAAACAGAGCGTTGCTAGGCGTTCTTAGGCCAGTTGCTTACACGCTTCCTTATATCTAGTGCGCAAAATCCACTGGCAACACCACCATTTTCATTTTTCTTCCTTCTTTTCTATTTCCCCCACCCTGGTTGGAGTTACTGGTCTCCCCAGGTGCCCTAATAGCATCCGACATCCATGGGATGTTCTGAACAGGTCCCATCGATGTCACAATGTCGCACGGGAAATTGGAACATACCCAGGATATCTGTAGGAAATCCTACCTGGATAACCCCGGCTTTGTGAGTAGAGGGTATTCTGGGGATATCCTGGCAGGCCGAATGTGTTCGTATTGCGATATCCTGATAATATCCAGAGGTAATATGTAACGCTTCGCAAACAGTCGATTGTTTCACGCAAGTACGCTTTGCGTTTGGCAACTGTTTACTGCCTGTTTGTACTACACGGTTATTGCACCATTCCTTCGAACTAACATAATTGGGTTACTACGCATAGTTTAGATGTAAGCATGTGTCAGTTCATATTGTTAAGTGCATTCAGATGTTTTTTAAGATAGCTAGGATATTGTGTATTTATTAATTTCACATAAGTGAGCGCACCAAACTGTAACTGCCATTACCTTATGTCTTTGTGACGAACATGCTTCATGCTGACCTCACAGTAAAAGGTGGAAATAACTTCAAGTAAAAGCGAGAAAATTTTGTTGTTGCTACCTGCACGGAAAGGTCAAGACGCCTGCCGAGCAAAGCATTTTTCATGGTGAGGCTACGTACGCGATTGCTGAATTTCGTTGTATTAAAAAATCCAATCTATATATGCTTTTAGTTTAAGGTGGTTAGGCATCCTTGGCTCAGGCCGAAAGTATGATGATAGTTCGACATTTCAGTAGGTAATGGAAACTTAAGGGAAGATGATCAGAAGGGAATATTTAATACTTGGTAGTCATTTAACATGCACCTGCAGAGCAAGAATACGTTGCTATTCCTTTACGCGACAATCAAATTGCACGACCGTGATATTTACGTTCACTTTGTCTCCGATCTATCGAAAATTATTTTGTTCCGAACGTTAATTGTGCACTCTTAAAAAACTTTATTATTATATGGGCTAGTCTAGTAACTTTGGACTTCGGCCCGTCACGATTCGCCTTTAGCTGTTAAAATCCACACCCATGCCCCTGCAGAGACTCAAACCCGGGACCTTCGAGCCGATGGCCTACCGCCGCAGACTGCTCCGTCACCCGGCCGGCTATTTATGCACCCATTACAGCCGATAAGGTTAGCATATGACTTAGAAAAACCCGGTTAAATTATTTTTTTTCTCTTGTTATAATGGGTTAAATTATGTTATGCCTGATTTCTAAATTCTTGTGTAAAATTAGTAGCGAAATTGTGGTTATTGGGTTACGGTTCGCTCCTACAAGTACAAGTGCTTCTACTATGTGGCATTACTTGTAACATTCAGTTCACCGAATTAACCGGTTATCAGTCATAACGAATTTTGAACACGCAACTAGTTTCTGTATTCCTTAGTACCTTACCTTCTGGACCTTTTGGTATATAACGCAATTATTCGATCGTTATCAAGTGCTGCCTTTTTTATGAGTAAAGTGTTCCCAGTATATCACACCACAGATGTAATGTCCACGAACATAGTACTTTGAAGTCAGTTTTCCTACAAATGTTTTTTCTATGTTCTGAAGATGGTCAATAAAATGCTACTTCGAAACTCAATGCAGGATTATTTTGTGCAATTAATGATGCCTTCTTGTAGATGTATAGAGGATGATGTTATTGTAGACGGGACTGAGATGAGTTTGGCGCAGCCTTTGTCCTTTCTTCTATTAATTAACGATGATGGAAAGGTCCCTTATGGAGCTGGGATGCCCTGGATCTGAGTGATGGGCTTTCACCGTCTCCTTGTTAGTAATTTTCAGCAGTTATAGTTGGATGCTGTGCAATTTAACAACATCCAACTATGATTCCTGAAAATGACTACCACGGAGACGGTGAAAACCCGTCACTCAGGTCCAGGACATCCCAACACCATAAAGGACTTTTACATCTCCATTAAGTAACAAAAGGAAGGACAACGGCTAACCCCACCTTCCCCCTGGGGATGTCCAGCTGAGCAACATCCCATAATATCCACCGGACGTCCCATCACGATGGCCATATGACGTTTCATGGACATTCCATGGAGTACCCGCGGGATGTCCCATGGAATATCCATGAAGCGGACATTCGGTCATCTGATCAACACGTATAGGACGCCCTGTGCATATCGTGGGATGTCACATGGACGTCGCAAATATCCCGGTGGAACATCCCCTGGATATCCATACGATATTGAATACTATTAGGGTGGCGGATAGGGGAATGCCGACCAGATATAGAGTATCGGAAATATTCCGGGGCAAACCAAAACAAGTACTGCTGCCTTGCAGTTAGTAGAGGGATCTACAAAGGCTAGGGGAAGATAACCCCGAACAAAAATATCGTGGTGAAGGGAAGCAGCTTCACCATTACCACCCTGAGGCTCAAGATGAGTGACATCGGCAAGGCTCAGAGATGAACAGAGGACATCTTGAATGTCTGTCTTTACTGTGAGGTCGTAGAGCTGACAACTCTACACCGCTAAAACAGTTCAAGAAATAGTAATAGATGGTTCATGGATTCTCCTCGAGTAAAATATTCCGACGGTAAACTAGTCACTCCGTCGGATCTCCGGGCGGGGACTGCTTCAGGGGGCTCCAAGAACAGGATTAAGAAAGGCCTTAGAATAAGAACATGGAACGTACGAACGTTATACCAAACGGGCGCTCTTCAGGTGGTGGTACGCGAGACCGAGAAGTACGAGCTGGACATATGAGGGATGCAAGAAATTCGGTGGGAGGGTCAAGATAGCATCCCAGAGGACAAGTGCACTTTCTACTACGGTGGAATACAGTCTCACGATTTCGGAACAGGATTCCTCATTAAGAACAGTATCGTTCAGGCGGTTCAGACTATAGAGTTCGTAAACGAAAGACTATCGTACGTTACGATACGTACTTGATGGGGCAACACCGTTTAAATAAATGTATGTGCTCCGACCGAGGTGGCTAATGATAACGACAAAGATATATTCTACGATGAGCTAGAAAGGCTGTTCGACCGATTACCGAAGCATAATTCGACAATTGTGTTGGGTGATTTCAACGCAAAAGTAGGGAAGGAAGAAAAATATAGACCTACTATAGTCAACGAAAAGGCCAACAACAATGTAGAGAGACTGATAACTTTCCCGATTGCGAAACACCTACTAGTAAAGAGCACGCACTTTGAACACAAAGCAGGATTTTCAGTTGGAGAAGGTGGTCTAAAGTTAAAATTGAGAGGGTGTAGGTGAAGTTTTGTACGGTATCTATCGATTTTCACTGCAAAAATTTAAAAGTTGTGAAACTTTTGGGGGTAAACACCCCCCACATGCGTGGTCTAGCGGAATCACTGACACAAAAACATACACATGGGTCTCTCCGGATGTTAAAACTCTCAACCAAGGTGACACCGACCAACAATTAGTGATCACAATTGACGGGTCTGGCGGAATCACTGACACAAAGACACACACATGGGTATCTTCGGATGCCAAAACTCTCAACCAAGGTGACACCGACTATCAATTAGTGATCGCAAAAGTAAGGGAAAAGTTGTGCATCGCGAACAGAGAAACCAGGGGATCAAAACAACTGAAATTCGAAGTTAAACGATTAAATAAATAATCCGAGCGTAAAAGCAGATTACCAACTCGAACTCTCAAATAGGTTCGAAATCTTAGCTGACTCGAATAATAATAATGATGATATTATATTAATAATGAAATTGATAAAGCCCGCTTTAGACGATAGAATTTCTCGTACGATGAATCTTCCCGAAAGCAGTGTGCCAGCGTAAAAGCAAGAAGTTATGGATTTACTCTGGCACTACTGCTAATCGTAAGATTTATCGTAGCGTAAATGCTGTCGTCTAAAGCGGCCTTAAGTAAGATGTGGGAGGCAATTCGTGAAACAGTTAAGAGCACAGCGAAGGAACGTGTAGGTGAGAAGAAACAGCAGAAAAACAAACTTTGGTTTGATGAAGAATGTATTAAGTTTCATGAGGAACGAAATTAAGCAAGGCAACAATGGCTGAGTAATAAAGACTAAGCAAATACCAATCACTACAGTAACGCGAAACGATACGTCTCCCGCGGATTCAGACCCAAAAAGCGAAAATATCTGTCGCAGAAGATTCAGGAGATAGAGGAAAACGGCAAGACAAATAACATACGAAGTAGCCTTATTGACACATCCTTACATTTTTTTACCCCCAGGGCATAACGGTTCCTGACCATGTTTACATTAACCTTAAGCTGGCCTAACCTAGATTTTCGGGTTTAAGGCTATGTTGTAGTTGATCTACATTTTTCGGGTCTAACGGGACCATATATTGAGGTCAATTGATTAGAAATCGTCACATGACTTTCAAATCAAAATAACCCGGCATTTTGAGAAGGTACTAGAATATACGCATTTTCTTCTCAGGTGCCTGCTTGCCGTGTGACGTGTTTGTTTGAGAATCCTTTGAAATCAAAATATTCACGTATTTTCAGAGATCAGACTATATTCAAACATATTTTAGAAAAGTAGCCTGACGTGCCCGTTTTCTTCGTACGCATTCACTTGTTCTGTTGCGTCCTTCATGTGAATATCTAATGAACTTTATTATAATAATTACGTCACATAACTTTGATAAGAGTAAAGTAAATTGTAATTTTTGATAATGTAACGTGCCGCACCAGTGTTTTTGAAGCTAAGGAGATATTAGAAATAGTTATAGGAAATTTTAGTGGTGTATCAGGAATATGAATTATTTCTCTTTTAATCATATCATGAAAGAATTAAAATAACTGGAATTATTCTAGTATTTGCTCTAGTATTCTAGTATTTGGAAAAGTATTTGTTTCTGTATAAGTGATACTAATTTTGTTCTTTGTCACCGATATATTAAAGCGGAACATTATCTGAGAAATTCCATCTTGATAAATGGATTGTTTCAGAGAATGTCTATCAATTCTCGCCTATCTTATCAGCTTACCGTTTGATTTCACAGACGCTCAGTCGCTTGTCTTAGGCTAAGAAAAGAGAAATAGATTAAAACATGTGAAGCGAACGGTAGAGAATATCAGTTAAAACATACTATAGAGGACAGAGATATTAAATTCCATTGGAGAGCGAATGTGTATATATAAAAATATTTTAGATATTTTTCCTTTAATTATTCTTCCCATACTCCTCTTTATTTGTTTCTAGGTTTCAAGAGTTGAAGATTATAATTGAAAATAATTGTAGGAGATCTTGTAGAATACAGCTTCTAATTACGAGGAGGTGAATTATTTAAGATTTTGGATTATTTACCTTACATCGCAGCGTCTTTTAAATATAAAGATTTTCTGAGTCCCTTCGTGGGTGAATAATTAGACTTGCTGCCTTATAATTCAGAAATTCCGAGTTCGGTGCGGATAAAAGTGGTTGAAAGCACAAATTAAATTGTAAGTTCGATCTTTAGAAAGTTTGTATGTCGTTTAGGAGGTAAAGAATCGAATTATTTAATGAATGAAAGGCAGGAGTTAATATTCCAAGTTAGCAATCAAATACTGTTACTATCATTTAAATACATTGCACTGTTCAAATGAAATCTCTGCAAATAATGTAAAGCTCCCTGATTCGTAAGCATGGAATTCCGGCTTTGGTGAATGACTGAAAGCAGATGTTAAACTGTAGGTTCTATTTTTAGAAACTTTGCTTGCTTATCGTTTAGAACATAAATAAGAACTGAATCATGCTATACTATTTTAGGTAGAAAGGACATGAAATAGTATAATTTAGCACTAATAGTAACATTTAAACACTTTACACTATTCAAATGAAAAACTAAAATTAATGTAACGCTTGTGTTTCACAATTAAAAAATGTCGAGTTTGGTGGGAATCACTAACTTTTAAATCATATCTTGTGAATGTTTTCGAATGTGCTAAGCAGGAACAGCTTTTATATATATATAATGAGGGGGTCTTTTAACTTACACGTAAGCTTTAATGAATACAAGATAATGCTTTCATGTAGTAAGTTTGGCGGACACTAGATGTCTCTACGGTATCACATTCAGTGCACTTGCAATCAGTTTAATGTTCAATGGAAATGAACTTTTGTTTAAAGGAAGCTATATTTTAGTAATGTTATTCTTAATTCAATGAGCTCCTGCGTAGCCTAGTCGGTAGCGCGCTCGACTTCAGTGCGAGCGGTCCCGGTTTCGATTCCCGGTGGGGGCTCAAAAATTTCGGTGTTGACCCAGCATCGTGAGGACAATTGGGAGCTGCTGTGAATAAAAAACAGTGGCGATCGCAGTGAAAGCTTCGGCTCTCCTCCCCCAACCCGTCTGGTCAACGTGGGAGCAGTAGACCATCTCCTCCCTTCGGGAATAGGCCTTATCCACTAGTGGATTGAATATGGCTGTGATTTATTTATTTATCCTTAATTCAATATTTAAAATTGTAATACTATAAGAAATAATCTTTAGAAATGTATATTAAACTTAAAAGACACACAAAGTAAATTCTGTTGAAAGTAAAAAGCACACGTCACACGTGTTAAGTGAAGATTACCGGAGGTTGTTACATGTACAGTGAGAAAGAAAATGTTCATTGTAACTTCCCAGGCAGATCTTGAAAAGAGAAAGTGCACTGGAAATTCAGAATTGGATGTTCTTAAAAATGAAGAGGTGAAAACTGAAAAATAAAGTATACTCATTTGAAATGATAATTTCCTTGTGCGTAATAGTGATATCTTTGATTAAGGCTTGATTTACATATAAGCTCGATAGATGACTTACTATAAGATTTACCCTGCTGTGTGTTTGGTGAACACTAGATGCCTCTACGATGTAACAATCAGTGCAATCTTGCGTTCATTTTTATGTTCAATGGAAACGAACTTTTGTTTAAAGGAGGCTATATTTTCAGTAAAGTTATTCTTAATTCAATATTTAAATTCTAATACTTTAAGAAATAAACTTTAGGAAGATATATTAAACTTAAAAGGCACACAAAGTAAATTCTGTTGAAAACAAAAAGAATACGTTGCAGGTGCTAAGCGAAGATTATCGGAAGTTGTCACATGTAATGTGAGAAAGAAAATGTTCACGGTAACTTCCCAGGCAGATCTTGGAAAGAGAAAGCACAGTGCTTGGCGCAATTAAAAATGAAGAGCTGAAAACTTAAAAATAAAGAATATTCGTTTAAAATTATAATTTCTGTGTGTAATAGTACTATCTTTTATTAAGGTTTGATTTACATATAAGCTTGCCTTGCTTGCTTCCTTTGCGTGAGTACCCAATTGAAACAGGTGTTTTATAATGTAGAACACGTGTTTCAATTGCCTACTCGGTGAAATCGCAGGCAACGGTAGTTTGCATGTAAATCAGTCCTTTCACTGATTATTTTAGGGGTGAAACTCATTTTTAAATTTGACAAGCAGGAGGCAGTGTTTGTTTTAATGGCACTGAAAATTTTGTTTCACTCAATTAAATCAGGAATATACCTTTTCATTATTATACATGGACACACGCTGCGTCGCCCGGTTATCCCACGTTACCCGGTAAAACACGGCCCGTGTCGCTCTTTAAAACCCGCCCCTGTTTACATCGGCCGGTAAAAGGCGTTGCGGTTTGCGTTGCCCGGTAAAACCCGGTTCGGTTTACGTTGTCCGGGAAAAGCCGTCGTGGTTCGCGTCGCCCGGTAAAACCCGATCCGGTTTACTTTGCCCGGCAAAACCCGGCCCGCGCCGCTGTGCACTGCAAAGTTACTCTATGCTTAACTAGACAGTTGCAGAAATTTTGCTGCAAAATTATCTACAGTCTAACAGTGGCGTGAATGATTTATCAACATTCTTCTTTCTGCAGCTGGAAGCTTGGTACAAATTTACTGTACGCTTCTTGTCTAGGCAGTACCACAGGTTTACGTAGTTACACCAGTTGCTAACAAGTTAAATATTTTTTATTTGAAAATTGCTGCTACAAGTTTTATTGCAAATTATCAATTTTGCTTGCCACAAGTTTACTGTACACTTCTTGTCTAGGAAGTATCACAGGGTAACGTAGTTACAGCAGTAGCTAACATAAAGTTAAATATTTTTTTTGTTTGAAAATTTTTGCTGCAAGTTTTATTGTAATTATTCATTTTTCTCTTGGTGTAAAAGCTACGTTTTCATTAATAATTGACGGCATGAGCGCAGTAGCATTTTTAATTGTTACATATTACAGGTATACAATATCAATCCCTAGTCTTTCTTAGGCACTTTCATATTTTTTTCTGTGCATGTTGAAAGAATGACCTAAATACATAGTATAAAAGAGTGGCTCTCACACGGGGACATTCAGTCTGAATTTCTTAGCTGAAGCTAACGGTTCATTCAAAGTGCTTATTCTGTGAACTTTAGGATTCTGATTGAGTCCGTGTATTTTTTAAAACTGTGGATTAGAAAATCTAGTCTTGTAAAAAACAATTATAATTCGCTATATTCAAGTAGTATTCTTTGAACTCTACTCTTGTGATCAAGTCACTGTATTTTCAAAAACTTAAGAAAATCTACTTTTTTGTAAATAAGGACAGCAATTAATTATATTATGTACAGAGTTATCTTCAATCAAGTTACATATTTTCACGCTAAGTTATTCTACTGATGGAAGTAGAATGAATTTCACTGGAGGAATCACTAGTGCTGATAAAAGTATCTTCGCAGAGAAGGCAAAAGGCTGATTCCATGTACGACGTTTGGTTGTCTTTGCCAGCTAGGTGAAAAGGTAGTGTTACCAAGAGACGTAAGTACTGTTTCTGACTTTCTTATTCAATTTCGCCTTTTATTTGATTCTAATGTGAACAAGATTTTTAGTACTTGCCTATATGTAAATGATCTGATCGATTTAGGTTATGTTGGCTTCTTTAATACTTCCTCCATTGCTACGCTAGCTTACCAGCACTATTTTCTATTAACCGAACCCTGCGATGAGCATAATGGAAAAATTTTACATCTTGATATTGCTTTCCTATTTCGTTTGATGCAGGTTCCGAAGGAGGTATTGATGAAGTGTATGTGAATTTTAACGAAAAAAAATTCTTTGAATATCCTTCCCCGCAATCGAGAATATTCACTCTCTTTCGGAGATTCCTTTCCCATCACTTCAATGCCTGCTTCCTCCATTTCTTCCTCTACTAGTACTACAACTTCTGCTACAATCAATATAGTTACATCGGTTTTGACGCAGGCCACTACTTTGGTGACTACAGTTAGACCCGTTTGCAGTATCGTCAATTCTTTCGAACCTCAGCCTTCCACTTCTTGGTTTCAACCTGACGCTTCTACTTTTTCCTTTGTTCCTCCTATAGCTTCTGCCTCAACTGCAGTTGAGAAACACTCTGATTTGTTTTCTGATACGGACTGTCTTCTTTGTCATGGGGGTAGTCAAATATACGATCAAGCGTATGATGATTATGAGGGATGGGGCAATCAATGAAACCTAATACCATGGAAAAGTTAATGAAGGAAGTTGAACAGACTTAGCAGCGTCTTATTAGATCACGAAAGAAGATAGGAAAATGTAAATTTAGACTTATTACAGCAGGGAGAAGGACCTGATTTCTTTGAAAATATAGGCGAGCGTGTGCGCGGTTTCGGTATTTTTTCAGTGAAAGGTAAGGAAATCTCCATGCGTGCAAACCAGTAGGGTATGTTGAGAAATATTTTGAATTTGCACTGGAACGTTTGCTTTCTGGTGTAGATCCACATTCCTGGGTCGCTTTCAGCATAGAAAGTAGTAATGATCTTGCCGGGAAAGATGTATTCGTTCCGTGGCGCAAACGAATTCATCTGAATACCGAGCATATTCTTCGTTCGATTGAGAATGTCGTTAATTCAAACGAAAATTTTCTATTTGCTGATAATGTCATCATTAAGGCTATTATAAACGACCCTATTCGTGCTCAAGGTAGAAGGAATAATCATAAGTATTTACCCTTGGAGAAGTTCTTACAGTCTCACATTATTCCTGTGCCTAAATTGGGAGCTGACTCATACGACTGTCTACCGAGGGCGTTAGCTTTAGATGAGTTTGGAGCTTTAGGCGAGTTTCGTAAGGTAACTTATATGAAAAGCCACCCTATGAAATGGGAAAACGAAGCTAAAGCCCTTTGTAAAAAGTTATAAGTTAATATTTCAAGTTTAGAAGAAGATATTCACGATATTGACCAGTTCCAAAATTTCTCTGGAAACAAATTCTAAAATGTAGTGTATGCTCTAAAAACAGCTAGTCGTGGCCCTGAGATAATTTATAGTGGGAATGTAGAAAACAAGAAATTATTTTTGTTTTATCATAACCATCGTTTTGATGTCATTGAGACCATTACTGCTTTTCTAAGGAATAAGGGCCACATGCATAGTCGTCCCACGGAAGACCCGCGGATAGGCTGAGGGACCCTTGACTATTTTGGATTGCACAGTCATCCCGTGGGGCTGAATCAGCCCCGCGGCCGGCCCGCGACCGACCCCTGGTGTCGCGGGAGGTTTGAACCACCCTTGGCTGTCCCGTGGGTGATGTGTGTATCTACACCTCGTGATTTTATTTCTGTATTTTTCGAAATATATTGCATTTTAGCCATGAGTGTTGCTTTAACAATAGACAAGAAAGTGGTACAAGTAATTTACAAAACATTACGTTTACGATCAGACCATTTATGTTAATTATTTTATAATTTTAAGAAATCTGCAGTGTTGACGTTCTGTCATAATAACATTATTATAGTCTATGGTGCTGCTCACTAGATGGTAGGGGGAAGGATAGGTTCAATTCACAAGCCTGTAGCTGAAAAGGTTTTTCTAAAAGTAAGCGTAGTTTATCGAACGGATCCATAATTCGTTTAGAAAAGAAAATG
>JAGDQP010000978.1:123302-136258 GCA_022664845.1 Lepisma saccharinum | reverse complement strand
TATATATATATATATATATATATGAGCTCCTGCGTAGCCTAGTCGGTAGCGCGCTCGACTTCAATGCGAGCGGTCCCGGGTTCGATTCCCGATGGGGGCTCAAATATTTCGGTGTTGACCCAGCATCGTGAGGACAATTGGGGAGCTGCTGTGAATAAAAGACAGTGGCGATCACAGTGAGAGCTTCGGCTCTCCTCTCCCAACCCGTCTGGTCAGCGTGGGAGCAGTAGATCAACTCCTCCCTTCGGGGAGAGGCCTCATCCACTAGTGGATTGAATATGGCTGTGATTTATTATTATTATTATATATATATCCAAGAGTTGTCCAGGATTTTCAGGATGCGTTGGAACCCATCCGTGTCGGTTGATGATAACGAAAACATTATGTTGAAGAACATTAGTACAGCACCACTATTAGGTGATAAGAATGAATTCCAATTCAGCACATTAAGAAACACGACAGTATTCCCTAACTTACTTCTCGTGCCTCAAGCGTGTCAATCAGCTGAAGAGTGTATGGCGTGTTTGGGATCTCCAGCGTAGGATTCTCTTCATTTGGATCTAGCTCTAGTGAATAAGAAAGAACTTGTAAAATGTCCAGCATACTCCACAGCACACGACAATTCCATAGCAAATGAGGAAACCTGTAAAATTAATGGAAACACTATAGATTACTTAAAGATGGACTTATCCACAAAAAAATATTGAAATTCTACGATTGTTCTGATTTACGAAAAAAAGGACTAATATATATACACAGCGTGTGTCAAAATTCACAGTACAGTCTTGTTGTTCACAAACCTTCAAGGAAACGAAGTATTGTAGTGGACAAATAAGAAATGGTGGGAAGAAGCCACATTTTGGAGAGGATCAATGTACCTTTCAGTCAAGCAAATATTCCGCATTAACGATTCAAATTCCCCGTCTCAGTTGCTGACGATAAGTGTATATAAATAAGTGCATATATACCTATATTTCGACAAAAATTCCCACAATCCCGTGAATCTATAGAAACTCGCATCTGGTGAGATATTTCTCATCAACTGTCAACACCGATACTGGTCTTGATTGGTCGAAACTATCCAAAAGAACATAGCTGTTTCATACTGCCATCCACCGAGAAGACTTAATATGGTTCGTTTTTTTAAAAAGAAGTGAACAATTAAGCTATTTTGATGCCTTTAGTTTGATTTCCACGTAATTGGTGGCTATTTTGTTTCTTTGATTTTCAACAGTTCTATTTTTTTGTTGAAAAATTTCTCCTTTTTGACCCTTATGCATGTACAACGTTAATTTCTCTAATTGTTTCGTCATTTTGACTATTGACTCGTTCTTTGTTTTCGCATGGTCGTCATGTTTTATTTGCTTTGATTGTTTCTACTTATTTACATTCCCATTTCCAGTCGGTTTTACCTTACGTTTACACTTTGAGCTTCAGTTGTCCGACGACTCTTCGCTATCTGATTTCGTCGACTCAGCAGCTGTGGAATATATGGATTCCTCAGAATCAACATTCTCCGAGTCACTATTACAAAATATTTGCTTACGTTTAAACTTAATGAGATCGTTCATTGTAGACTTTGATCTTTTTGCTTTGAATTTTTCTCTCCTACGCTGAATATTGTATTTGTTAGTTTCAATATTAATTACAGTGTTTAAAGTGAACCGGAACGGCGTTGCGGTAAGAAATATAAAACCGTAACGGTGTTCCTATAAGAATAAATAATTTTTGATCTGAAGTTAAATAAATTAAATATAGTGTAGACACGCGTCACGACGAACAGTGAGAATTAAAAGCAGCTTTAAGGGTCAGTTCTACAATCGACTGCTAAATTTCTAGTCTGCGCTAAGTTGAGGCCAAGTCTGATTTTGACCAATGAGAGTACGCAAAATGAGAGTTGGCCTCAACTTAGCGCTGACTAGCAGTTTAGCGGTCGATTGTAGAACTGACCCTAAGTCTAGTTCTGCTTCTTCACTTTAAATCTGATAATATCTGGTGTAGTAAAAAGTAATCCATTATTTTTGCATGACATTGAAGGCTTGACTTACCATAGTTAGAATGATCCGATTTAGGTCACATATGCGCCGGTTTGTTCGATAACGTGTTGCCATTTGGAAGGTAATATCATGATGCCTCTCATAGAAGCCCTTGTCCCTATTGGCAAACAATTGAGACAGTCGATTTTCACAAGCCTCTCTTGAAGCGAATTTTTCACCAGCAAACGTGTTCGCCATGGACAGGAACAGATGGTAATCACTCGGTGCCAGGTCCGGACTATAAGGTGGATGCATAAGAACCTCCCAACCAAGCTCCCGGAGCTTCTGGCGAGTCACTATCGATGTGTGTGGCCTGGCGTTGTCCTGGTGGAACACAATGCCTCTCCTATTGGCCAAAGCTGGCCGCTTCTGGGCGATTGCTGCCTTCAGACGGTCCAATTGTTGACAGTATAGTTCCGAGTTAAGGGTTTGGCCGTAGGGGAGCAGCTCATAGTAGATAATTCCCTGCCAATCCCACCAAACACACAGCAAAATCTTCCTGGCTTGGGCACCGTTTGTGCCGGCGCACCGCGCTTCGACCACGACCGTTTTCGCGTGACGTTGTCGTAAGTAATCCACTTTTCATCACCAGTCACCAACCGCTTCAGAAATGGGTCGATTTTGGCGATTCGCAGATGGAAATTCGGTCCATGAGGTTTTTTTGCGTTAACTCGTGTGGCGCCCATACATTAAGCTTCTTTGTGTATCCAGCCTTATGCAAATGGTTCCACACGGTTTCTTGTGCAATGTTTAGCTCTTGGGCAATCGAAACAGTGCTTACATGACGGTCGGACGCGACAATGTCCATGATTTTATCGACATGTTCGACACGTTGCCTTCCAGTGAGTGGTACATCTTTGACGTCAAAATTACCGGCACGGAATCGACGAAACCAAAATTGCGCGTGATTGGCTGTTACAGTATCAGGACCATAAACACTATTCACATTTGCAGCCGCCTGGCTTGGGTTTTCGCCTTTATCGAAGAAAAACTGTAAAATATAGCGTATTTTCTCTTTGCTAGTGTCCATTTTGACGCGCGCTCACAACACTGAGTCAACTCATCACAACTATCTGAACAGTGTTTGTAGTACGCAATCTCATCGTTTGAACGCCATCTCGTTGAACCCGATCGGACTTATACAACGCGAGCTACAGATCACTGAAGCCATCTATTGGCAAAATAATGGATTACTTTTTACTACACCAGATATTTTCCAGAAAAATAAGTTGCCTACAGGTTTTGCAGAAAATCTTGCCCTTATGTGCGACACTCACAGTTGGGAAGAAGTGTAAAACGTACCGTACTGTAGCAATGTATCCCTTCAATTACCAATCTGGTCTCTCTGCCAGTCAGATTATGCTCTTCAAAGGGGTAACGTGTGAGAGGATCACAATAAATCCGAACACGTTTATTCCAGCTCTAGTGGATGGGCTTAAACGATATGATGGGGGCTCGAGCCAGGGCACAGGTGTGTTAGTAACAAGTGTTAACAATTTTTGGAGGTTTCAGAATAAAGGCATGTTTAGAAATCCTACAAGGAACTGCAATAGTGACCCTTTCTTTTTATCAATAAGAAAATAATGTTCCGGTAAAAACTCTCATCCATTTTAGACACTAACTAACTAAACCTTTCAATAATTCCTCAACTGTATTGTATGTATGCGTTCCCACCCGATCCATGAAGACAAAAGACCAGCTCCAATTATGCTTAGCTGTTCTGTTACGTAAGGTTCAAACTTACTAATAAGTACCACCATATCCTAAACATAGTCTTTTACTGACTCAGTTTTTCTCTGCACACTCTGTCTCACCTTTGTTTTCTTAAATGGTTTGATAGCCTCTTCTTTGAATCATTCATAAGTTAACGAATTCGTAACTGTAACTGTATCCTGCAAATGTCGTGGGAAGTATTTCTTTTGCTATCCTTCCAACGTCGTCTCGGGTCTTCGCAACGGTCTCTTTCCCTCCGGCTTACCAACCACAATGAAATATAACCTTCGTTTCTCCCCCATCCACCTTAGTCATCGCGATTTCATTATTCTTACAACATCGGGTGAGTCGTAAAGTTCTTCATTATGCAGTCTCCTCCATTCCCCAGTCATCTCGGTCTGTATATCTTTCTCAAGACCTTACTCATTAATCTAAACTAACTAACTCTATAGCTTATGGAACTCGCAAGTTCATCGCCGCAGTAACAAACGTTCGCCATTGGATTCTATCCTGGGCAATATCAAGCCAATTTTCATCACGAACACCTACTTCTCGAAGTTCTCTTCTAATACTGTCCTCCCAACGACGTCTCGGTCTTCCCAATGGCCTCCTTCCATCCCCTCCCAAAATACTAGATATTTACCTTCGATTATTGTACCAATTTTACCCCGATTATAGCATACTTTAATTTTGATTTAGTTAAATCTATTTACTTACTGTTATTTTTATTATTATTTTTTATTTACTTTAAAAAGAAGAACCTGCGATTCTATTAATATATTTACCATACTTTATCATGTTGGTTCTATGGATGTATTTAATTTTTCTGAAATCGTTACCACTTTTAAGATTACCTAAACGATCCGACGCTGTTGTTTGGGTTTATTTTAAACGTATTTACCAAAGAATATTCCACCATTTACCCTTTTTTTTTTTTAATTCGTTGCAGCACGTAGGTATGAGTTTCTACTTCCAGAAATCTCGAACACTAATCGTCAGGTTGGAACCATTATGGTCCCAATTTATAAAAAAATCCTTATAATTACTAACTACCTGAAATTATATATTAATGGTTAAATAAAAGAAAAAAAAATAGATAATTGACACACAAAGAAACGCACGCTTCCCAGAAATATAAAATAAGCGTAAAATTCCCCAAAAGCATTGTCGTGGGTTCAAGTTGGCCCTGCAACTGAGCTTAGTTCAGAAACATTCATCACGACACAAAGACGTGCAACATCCATTTCAGAGTAAAATATGTACAAACAAGGTGCTACAGTATTGCTAGACACTATTTTGTCATTAAAAGAAAATTACCTGTCTACTAATCCTGAGAGATATTTATCAGCCAAGCGACGGATCTGTTTGTGTATATGGTTAAAATTGACGAGAAAGAACTGTGCATGGGCTTCCAATTCTTTTTCCCTCGTCTCATCCTTTGGCTTGTTAGACATCACATCCAGAAATCGAGCAAATACCCGGTCACCAGCACTGAAAAGGAATTTCGTATTCGTGTCTCAAAACAAATGATTATTACCTACATACTTGGAAAAGTAACATTTTGATAAAGACTTATGAAGCATATTGGTAACCTCCAGTTCGTCCCTATTCAATAAGCAATTGAATATAAAAGATAATAAAATAATTTTGTTAATGCATGACTAAAAATAAAAGTATAAGTCACTTTATAAATTCTTCAATTGGCGCGCCCCATACTTTTCTTTTTAGTCACGCATAAAAAAATATTTTTTACTTTTTAGTACGAATTCCTTAAGAAAAGTATGTATTTAAGAGTTCGGATACTTTTTCTGAAGCTAATGTTTTGTGCAACCAGTCAAACGCAACATCGTTGAAGGTTAGTATTTATTTTAGAATAGAGAAGTCCATACTAAAAAAAAAAAAAAAAAAAAAATTAAAATATCCTTTTAAAATATATAGAAATATATGAAAGTAACAATGGAATATTGTATTGTCACCCGACTTACGTCGCAGTGCTAAATTTCACCATTGTATGACGTCCGGAAATGAGTTAAATTAACGTTGCAAGATTTGAAGAGACCACGAACCATTGTGAACTAAAGAAAAGTGTGTAAAAATTTCACAAATGCTGCAGTCGTGATTCAAACTCAAAGCCCTATTATCCGGTTACTCTAACAGATTTTCTGCTCACAAGACCACATTTCCTTTTTTCTTTCATTATCTTCTCCCATTTGATTTTATTTATTCTTTCATTTACTTTATACAGAGTTTAACAGAATTCGACCGAAAAACTTGAATAATATAAAAAAAAAAAAAATACTTTATGCACATTTCCCAAATGGTAACTAGGAACTTTGCTACAAACTTTAGGCTAACTTTCATATTTGCCCTGGTAAGTTTTTTGCAAACATTTTCATTTGCTGTAGGAAGTTTTTTTTTGAAAGTGTGTAGAAATTGAAACACAGTAGCTGCCCTATGGCTGTCAAAAAAAGCTTTGTGTCAAACAAAGAGTGAACAGAAAATTCATTGGTTACAAGGAAGTTGCTAACGCAAAAAGGGAATTGTAGGGCTTTCTGGAGATGAGGAAATATGTGGAGAGGAAAATTATGAAAATCCTACCACTCCACAGTGGTGCAGAGAACCGCAAAAGCTGGCCAAAACCCCAAAATTCAATGTCGTTTGAAAGGTTCAATGTCGACCAAACCTGACCTGAAGTCCTTAGGTTGGGGAACTTTGAGAGAAATGTTCACTCCTTAGGTGGAGAGTGACCTCAAAAGTGAGAGGTTGATCACAAGTCACAATTATCTACATTTTCTAAGGTAACAACAACAAAGTTCCGACCTTTCTGTTAAAGTTTAGGTCTGTACCCAGGAATGTTGAAGTAGCTTTTTCGTATGTCTATAAATTATACTTGCTGCTCATGCACTAAGATTTGTCGTTGCAAGTGGGTTTCCTGTGTTACAGATGAGTACATACAAGGACATTGCAGCAGAAAGTTTTATGGGCGTTTTTCTTTTTCTTTTTTCAGAGGATTTTCTTGCGACTTCCCCATTATTCCACGTCGGCTCCTGACTCCAAAAATAGTTTAATTATTCCTCTTTTAGGTTCTACTAACAAAACGTGCTCCAATTTGCTCGATTTTATGAAAACGGAAAAGAACTGTTATGGTCCCCTCATAAAAATAGTTTGATCAAGCGCATAGTGTACGTATGCTCAACATGATTTGTAACAAATAACACCAATTTTAATTTGTGGTTACGACTTCTTGTTCCTATAATGTATAACAACTAATCTGAAAGCAAAAAGAGACCACCAGTTGAAAAGGAAATTGGAAAATAACACACGGTCTAAAGACCTTAGACTCACAGAAGAGGACACGATCTATACACTTTATAACCGATAGTATAACGTTTCTATAAGCTATAGTTGTGGTTGAGATTATTATCTTTTCTTTTCGTGAAATTGTATAAGATGGCCATTTCCCATACAGGGTGGCATTTGAAGCATTATATGCACAAAGCACTTCACTTCCTCTTGTTCACACATAGCTTCAATTTTCATCTTAACCGGCCGTTTGGTAGGGGATTTTCATTATATTAACATGTTGATTTTAGAATTTTACAATCTTAATATCAGAATCAGAATCAGCGACCTTGAAAACCTTCTCTATACTCAATTTCAGATTCATAGAACGGTTTCTTACAATTTGTGTCCGCCATTTTGAATTTTACAATTCTGATATCAGATTCGTAATCAGCGACCTTGAAAACCTTCTCTATACTCAATTTCAGATTCATAGTGCGGTTTCTTGCCATTTGTGTCCGCCATATTGGATCCGCCATTTTGAATTTTACAATTCTGATATCAGAATCGTAATCAGCGACCTTGAAAACCTTCTCTATACTCAATTTCAGATTCATAGTGCGGTTTCTTGCCATTTGTGTCCGCCATATTGAATTTTACAATTTCGATATCAGACTCGTAATCAGTGACCTCGAAAACCTGGGTCACCTATAAAACCTTTTATATACAAAGTTTCATAAAAATCGAAATACAACTTCCTATTTTGGCCAGGTTTGGAGGAGCACTGTACACTCGTCTAACAAGGCAAAGCCAGGTACTTGGCAAACAATGCTCATACACACACACACTTTTGACTAACTGCCTTACAAGAAAGTTGTTCAAATTGAAGAAGAGCATCATTCAGCGGTTACGGTAAATGAACGCACGTAGTTTGATCGAATTTCTTCACACAATTCAAAAAGACATAGAAACAAGAAGACAATTTTAACTCTTTTTTAAAAATAAATAATACGATTCTTTGGTTGATCTTACAATATCGTTTGCCTTCCCCCTCTGACGGGCTCAGGCGTATTTAGGTACTGGGAAAGGATGTAGTCATTGATAATACAAGTAGGTTTCAGATAGTTTGCTTTCATTTTAGAAAGATGTTATACAAAATAAAACTTGCGCCATGATACTCACCGGACTGTACGAAAGGACTCGTGTATGCTTATGTCTTGACAGTCAACTCCTATGACTGCCCTGGAAGAGTGTAGGTACTATAGCTATATCACTCTTCTTCTGTGTTGGTGGTAAAAGTCCTCTTCTATATATTGAATCTAACTTTCCCCTTCTAGGGAGCTGAGGAGCCTAAACAACTGTGTGGGTCAGCATTTCTCTTGGGGAGTTGCTGGCCCGCACAGTCTGAGGTTCCTGTTTTCCATT
The DNA here is from genome assembly GCA_022664845.1 of Lepisma saccharinum. Classification (NCBI taxonomy): domain Eukaryota; kingdom Metazoa; phylum Arthropoda; class Insecta; order Zygentoma; family Lepismatidae; genus Lepisma; species Lepisma saccharinum. The sequence continues at coordinate 127,802 of JAGDQP010000978.1, read as the reverse complement.
CATACAGCCCGGAAAAGTTTCTGCGCTATTAACAGAAATATTGACTGACACTTCATTATTTCTTGTACATAACAAGTTACGTATGTTTGTTTTTATCATCTTGTTCATGAGTAAGCAGTGTCTTATAAGCATTGTTTGTTTGTTACAATTTTGTAATGTTTGTTTGCTCAATTCTGGTTCTGCTGATCTTTTATGAGACCCTCTGTGATCCTGAGACATAGTCCTGGGATCGATAGGTATCCCTTACATGACATTACAAAGAAATACGAATTAGATCTGCGTTTTTTTCCCCTCATATAAGCTTTCCATTTCCCTCCATGTTACTACCGTAATAATAATAATAATAATAATAAAATGTAAATAGTGCCAATCAGCTATAGAATCATAGAAAGCACGGGAAACCTACCTGGCAATACAACTCCACATGCCAGCTTTATCTTTTTGAATTGCTGAATCACTTAAGTATTCCATTAATGGTTGAAGACTTGGTTCACTGGAATTCTGAACACTGCAATGAAACAAAATTAATATATAATTCATTAAATATGCTTACGTGTTTTTATTAAACGAACAGAAAAAAAAATAATCACTGAAGAAAACAAACGACAAATAATATGATTTTTCTTTTTAAGTGTTAACAACTCTCTCTAACGTAGCATTGTTTTCCGTCTCTTAATAAATAATGGAAAGATCTCAGTTTCCACAACTAACATAATCTTTTTCTAACATTATAATATGGCCAATAAACTTACAGGACGGGCGGGAATTAACTCCCTATTGAAAATTGTTTATAACTTTTTTAATACTTAACCGATTTGCATGAAACAAAAAGCATATTGTTCCTTATAATCTAAGAATTGTTATGGATTGCTAAAATTCCACATAAACACTACCAGTATCCACCAGTTTTCGTAAACGTTTGGGGGATGCTTGCGACAGACGTTTTTCAACGATGACCACTGTCTTCCGGCGATAATTCCTGGCACTAATATGCTTTCCATGGACGAAAATTCAACTCTTCCTTCAGAACAGTTCTGATTGTGTGCCGCACTAAACCACTTTCGCGAGATGCCTGTCTGCTATTTCTGAGGACTTTGAGTAAACATTTCCAGAACCGCTTGCACATTTTCCTCCGGCCTGGATGTTGGAGGGGGGGGGGGGGAGACCACGTCTCCTAATATCTGCTACAGAACCAGTGTCTATTAGCTTCGAATGGCAATTTCTTATGGTCTTTGCAGCTACCGAGGCACGAGATCCTTTCACACTTCACTACAATCTCTGTACTTGTACCACGGCTGCCATACTTCGTACCGGAATGCCAGCTGAGCCCGCTCACGCAAGGTTAGACGTTGCGCCATGGTCCGCCACTGATACTTGCAATGACATTAACGAGATATAATGTAATAAATTCTCAGATTATAAGGAACAAAATGCTTTTTGTTTCATGAAAATTGATTAAGAATTAAAGTTATAAACAATTTTCAATTAATTCCCGCCCGCCCTGTAGATATTCTTGTGGAATCGTTTACACTGAAGTCGCTTTCTTGAAATGACCTGATCAGAATATTTAATTTCGAAAAAAAAGTATTTTGACATGTCTTCTTCAATTTTCAATGAAAGAGACCATTTGTTATCGCTTGTTGGTACTGTTTCTTACACTGACAAAGAGAAACGGTCTGGGAATGTTATCTGTGAGCAAACTTCCTGTGGTAGTAATTAACCCTTCAGGTATTATATGAAAATATGGGGGAGCAATATTCGGCCATCTGCGACATAACATGGGTCAAAGTTTACGTAACACCTTTGAAACATCTCTTATGCCTTAAAATGTTCTTCGCTATCATCAGCCCAGAAAGCCGAAGAGGAAAAGTTGTGGGCTTACCGTCAAAAGGTTCTAAGTTTGAGTCTCATTGGGTGAAAATTTTATCGCTCTTTTTTTATGATAATGATTATTTCATACGTTGTAATAAAAAAGACTAAAAATGAAGGAAAAATGCAATTATAAAACAAATTTGTTATTCCCAAGAGGATCGTGTTGAAACGTTAACTATGTGCGGATAAAAGTGTTTCACGAAATTTGGTTAATTTGTAAAATCATTTCGCACATATATGCATGTGGTATATGCCACGAAAAAATGTATATGGAGAAATATGTGTTACGTTTTTATTTTTCCTTCATTTCCATTCTTATTTCACTATAACGCATGCAATACTCGCAATATCGTAAAAAAAAAAAAAAAAAAAATCGACAAACATTTTTCACCCAAGGAGAACCGAACCTGCGATCTCTGCTCCTCTTTCCACCGCCCATCCGCCTTATCAACCTACACTGATATTAGCAAAAAACATATTACGGCATAAGAGAGATATCTAAGATGTTACACGACCACGGCCGTGCCGGATTATCGAGTGTCAATATAGTTTTACCGAGAATACCAAAGAAAAATTAATACAGTAGAGTACAATGATATTTGAAACAAGTTGTACATGTAATAAGCTGCTCTACGGCAAGAAAAATTACACATGAGCGTTACTGTTTTTAAAAAGTCTCTAAAAAAAGGTCAACAATCGCCCGAATCCACCCGAAAAAATCCGAACGCGAGTGGTTCTATCGGTGCCGGATTAAAGACCGCCTACTGTATTTCGCAACTGACTGAATAGTGTGCTCTAGTATTTTCGTATATTAATATCTTAAGGGTAAAGTACTACCACACAAAGTCTCGTAATAAACTAAAATTCTCAGACCAGGCCCTCTTGTTGTGAGTCAAACTTCAAGATCACCGTTAATCCTAGCAGAGGTGACTTGTAGTCCGCAATTCTGCAGAGCACATCAATGTACAATTTTAATAAGATGTTCTAAGGCTGCTCTAAAGAAAGACAGAAAGGAAAATAACTAACTTAAAAAACGTTTCAAAGTTCATCTCTTTTAAACTTACCGAAGCGTCTCTAACCAGTACACGGATAGTAAGTACGTAGATTCAGCGAAGGACAATTTATTTATGTACGTTGTTACATCAGCAGGATGTTCCAGTAAGTTCAAAATCTGAGTTTTTAGCTCTTGAAGCTCGTTCTGGAAAGAAAAGAAAAAAAAAATATTACGGAGCCAACAATCAATAACAAATATTTTATGATATAGAGCAGCGCTTCCCAAACTTTCAAGTCCGCGGACCCCTTGGAGAGAGAAAAAAAATCAATGTTCCAGAACTTCATTTCGTTCATGTTTGGAGAAAGCTGCAGCTAAAGGTAGTATGATCCGTGTCTTTTACTTTCACCTTTATAAAGTTTCTGTAGTTCACTATTACCGCACATTAACTACAGGTTGCAGGCTTTACATTTTGGAATTTGTCTTGGCATCGGTACCTAGTACGATCTTCAACCACGCTTTAAAATCTTTATCTTCGAGCTAGTCCTTGTTAAACCTTTTCGTTTTATTCGCTTTTTTAAGCACCTAAAGACTAATCGAGCCCTAGGCCTATGAACGGTGTACCGCCTGATAAACTTGTAAAATTCGCACTAATACCACACGGAAACGCACACTCACACAAACACCGAATTCAGAAAGATTCAAGACTGCAACTTACAAGACTCAACAAGGTCAATCAAAATGAAGTGTCCTGGCATCCTGACCAAAAGGTACACAGCTTGAGTTTTATTGAACTTCAGACCAAGCGTCCCCAGTTAGGATCAAAGTTGGTTTACAAAAGTCACCCCTCCCTGTTTCTGCATCAGTTGACCCCACCCACACCAGTCTCTCTCTCTCTTACTCTTTGTGTGTGCATGCCTCTTTCTGATTTTAGCGGCAATTCTGAAAGATGGGTTGAATGCATGAAGGACTCGAAAGCCCGTTGTCCCCAACCATCCAACATACGGTTGCCATTTTCGTGGCTCATCGTAAAACATTCGCTTTCCAGTTTCCGACCCCCCTCACTCCCTTTTCAGAAGATTAACGTTCTCTCTGTGGCTGTGGCATGGCCACAGGTTCAGACTTCAGAGAACAATCCAAGGAGGGTGGGGGATAGTTGTCTTTATTCATGAAGAAACACATGCACAATCTCATCGTGTTTGGAGGCGTCTGCCCGCTCGGACAATGTGAAAAGACAAAAAGGAGAGAAGGAAAGAATGTGTATGTTGCATGTTTCCAAATTTCCCGTGAATGAATGGTTACGACTTTTGAAGCAGTACTGGGACTGTTGAAGAGAACTATCGAATAAATGTTTGTCCGTCACTAAACCTCTGCTGCCCCATCACCCTTCTCTCTGAAGAGGGAAATACGATAAGGTCGGGGACAAACAAAGCAGGTCCAAACATTTACAGTTTTCTTCCTGCTCAGTGTATCTTTGTAATTGAATTGAAATTGAATTGAAAAATTCTTTATTTAAGCGGGCGAGGTTCAGCCTATGGCTGTTCTGCCACCTAACCCTTGTCCAAAGAATACATTGAGAAAAAAATAAAAATATATATATATATATATATATATATATATAGACAAAAAAAAAAAAA